>VZRM01007287.1:0-44720 GCA_013397955.1 Grantiella picta
CCGAGGAGCCTGCGGGGTGCCCCGGCCGGCAGAGCTCCCAGGAAGGCCGCGCCCTTGAGGGAAGGGCAGAGTCACCGCAATCCAGCAGCTTCACCTGCTGTGAGGAGGAGAGCAGACCAGGCTGCTGGCTGAGCTCCCCTTCCTTCCCCTGCCCGGAGACTGGCGGGACCTGTTGAAGGCTCCTCCGGGCGCCCTTTTCCGTTTTCTTTCTCTTTGTTTTTCCCAGTTTCATTTTGTGTTAATATATAGTTAAGTTTTTTCCTGTGTTAAAAAAATAGTTCAGTTTTTTTTCCACTTTCACTAGCTGTGGTTAATTTGCTTCATTGTCAGAAGGAAGGGGGAAGCCCTTTTCCCTCACCAGGAGGCCTCATCCCAGAGCGTTTCCTCCCGAACCTTTGTCTCTAAAACTGAGAGAAAGAATTTGGCACCCAACGTGAGGGGCACCAGTGAGGAATAGGGGAGAAAAGAAAGATAATGTGAGCTTAAATCAGAAAATATTTCTGTAGATTAAATACAGTAACAGGTCAGAATGGGGTTGAGTTTTCACATGATAGAATTTCATTTGATAGCAAAGCTCCCTTTTGATCTTAAAATATCAAATAATTATTTTTTTAATAAAGGACTTGATTCTGAAAACATGTTTGTGAGCATTATCAATTTGCCTGAGTGTATGTACACTTTCCAAGGCTGGCAGTACTGCAAATGCCCAAATTCGGTGTGCTAATTATCAATATAACTGTTGAAAAGCACTGCTGCACGTCTGAATAGTTTAAGGAAACCCCTTTATCATTACCCTATTTTCACTGTTCATAAAAAGTCCTGCCTAAAATGAAGCCAGTTGTGAAAAAGTGTTATGCAATCTGACTTGTTTTACATTGTTTACCCACAAAATAATAATAGCTTCTGTAATGTCATTATTTGATGAAATTTTCTCTTTGTGTTTTTGTTTTTCCTTTTATCAAAGATATTTAAAGCACAGTCCTCACTGACGTGTCTTACCACTTAAACATATTCTAGGCCTACAGTTTCTCATCTTAACCTACAGTCTATTTTTTCTATTTTTCTTTCTGTGGTTTATTGAGGGTTATTTTAATCTATTACTTTAAAGACTCACTAAAAATCTTTGCCTCTAACTATGGAAATTGCAAACAAAGAGCTCTATCTAGATGACAAATGAAGTACAGTCTTTCAGATTTATCTGTTCTTTAATGTTTTATGCAATTGTTAGATTGAATGTGGTCCATGAATATGGTGTATATGAGTACAGTACAAAACAGAATAGCTTCCGTCTTAAGCAAAGGTATCCTTCTGTTGTTTTCATGACCTAACTAGAAATAGATTGAATTTTGGTATGCTCTCTATGACATTTCCATATGCTCTTATTGACAAATTCTGGTTCATAATTTGTGATGATGAGAAACTATAGGTGTATATCATTATTTTCTTTGTAAACAGTTTTTAAGTTATTATTTTTAAGTCTCCCTTTTGACTTAAATACTATTAAAATAAATTATCTCCTAGATGGATTTGTGAATTTACTGCTGATTTATTCTATCTCTAAGTATTTTAAAATATCACAAGTTTTTGTAATCCCATTGATGTCAGAAGAATAACTTTGATTTTTGGAAGGTAAGAAAATGATCCATCCAATTTTTTCTTTGTCTGAGTTCAGAGTAATTATTGGAAGATATAAACTATCTTTTTAAGGGACTACTATAAACAAGTTATACTTTTCCTAGTATTTTTTAATACACGAAGAACAAAGCTTAGGGCACAGTGAAGTTCAGGTTATTACATCAAGGCTTTTAAAAGTCTTCTTTCTTTGAAATCTCTGCAAAAATATGCTTCTATCATGGTTAAAATTAAAATCTATTTTCGGTCTTCAATATGGGAAAGTGGATATTTATAGAAAGGGTTAGGGAGAACATATCTTAAGAACTTTAAAATAAATTCAATTCTGTGACCTTCATGTATTAAAGTTAGTAGGAAATCTGTCATTACATTGTGGTGTCAAAACAGCAATTCTCTTTCTGACCAAACACTATAAAAACAGCAATATTTTGCAAAATTTCCTTTCCTATCATAAAGTGCGTTGTCTACCCTAGGGTATTGTTGTTTAATATGTCAGTACTCTAAGATATTATGCAAGCAGATAAATTAGCTATAATCCTTACCCCTGAAGAGTTTTATTACACATAAGTACAATCATATGAGGAGAAGGTAAAACAAAAGAAAGAATCAGGAGGGAATAGGGGGAGACAAGGAAGGGCATCAGTTATGAAATCCTCAGTTTTAATGGTTCTTTGCATAGATTTCTATTTAGATGGATTTTTATTTTTCATGGAGGAATAATACAATAAAAAAACAATGAGAGCTCTGGAAAAGCTGAGAAAGCTACCAATGTGAGGAGGAAAAAAGGGTTTGTACCCAATGAGTAAGGACAACTGGGGGAAAGACATGTGAAATGAAATGTGTGTCTTTAAGTTTTGCAAGAAAACCATTTGCTATGATTGGTGAAGCAGAGATGCGTGGTACACAAAGCTGATCCTAGCTCCAGAATTGGAGACCTTCATTTCTATTGGGAGAAGCAGCTTGAAGAAACAGAGCCGAGAAGGCAAAACAGTAATAAGAAGAAATGAAATTAACTTGCCCTGCCTCTTCATGTTGATAGCTTGTCAGAGAGTCCTGTTCTCTTTCCTGCAAGAAATATTCCCCAACCCCAAGGTAATTTTGCATTGATTTACATTTCTTTTTTTTCTTTATTTTTGTATCTGTGTTCACAGCCATATCATGATTCTCCTCACATATCAAAACTGTTGACTCCCCCAGCAGGTATTTTTGCATGAGTACAGTACCTCTTGAGTCTTTTTGTTTCCAGGCTAAACAGATCCAGTTGTTTCATCCTCTCCTCATACTACAGGTGCTCCAGTCTCTTGATGGTGATCAGCACAGATTATTATCTTTGTGGCCCTTCATTGGTCTGTCTCCTCTATAACTGTGTCTTGTACTGGAAAACCAGGACAGACTACTGTACTCCAAAAGTATTTCACAAATCCTGAACAGAGAGGAAGGGTCACCTTCCTCAGCCTGCAAGCAATGCTTTTTCTTATGAAACCCAGGAGGCTGTTGGCCACACAGCCAGACAGTTGACTTGGTGCCCACCGGGATCACCAGCTCTTTTTCTCTGAAGGCCTCACCAGGTACTGCTACCTCGATTTATACTTGACATTTCCTTTTGTTGAAGTTTGTAAGGTTCCTCTCTGCCAGCTGAGGTCCCTTTGAATGAAAGCACAATGATCTGTTTTAAACAACATTCCCTCTTTTGTATCTTCTGGAAACCCCTTGTGGGTGTGGTACTTCCCATCATTCACATCACTAATTAAGTGAAAAAATATTGGTTCAGTCTTGACCCCTAGGGCAGACCATTAGTGACTGCCCTCCATCTGAACTTTGTGCCCACTAATGTCAACCTTTTGATCCTGGCAGTTCAGCTAGCTTTCAAATAAATTCACTGTCTGTTTAATTAGTGGGTAATTCAACAGTTTGTCAAAGTAATAATATGACATTGTAGAAAACCTTGCTAAAGTCAAGTTATACAACATCTACCACTCTGCTCTCACCCACCTTTCCAGCCATTTCATCATAGAAGATGATTATCAGGTTGATTAGGCTTTCCTCTTCATAAATCCATACTGACAACACTCAAGACCCACAGTCTCCTTCATATTCTTAGTAAAGGTTTCCAGGATTATTTGCTTTACCACCTTCCAGGGGAATGAGGTGAGACTCATCAGTTCCCTAGAGGATCACCAGATCCTCCTTCTTACCCTTCTTGAAGATGACAATGAACATTACTTCTCTCCAAGCCTCAAGAACCTCCTCCATTTGCCATGACCTTTAACAAATAACTGAGAGTGGCCTTACAGTGCCAGCTCCCTCAGCAGGCATGGCTGTATCACAATGAGTCCCACAGACTTGCGCCTAATTTTTTTTTTCAATGTTGCTTAGCATTTGACAGGGAGCCATGATTTTTAACAAAGTCACAACCCCAAATATTTTCATACCACTCTGTGCTTGCACAGAGTGACTGTGACCAGACACAATTTCCACTTTATCAAGAATGGCAGAAAAGGAATGCGTACACAGCAGCTGCCACTTTTATCAGTATCATACTCTGCTCATTTTCATATGACTTTTTAGTTGGCAAGTTTCCATTTGTTGAAACTGTCATGCCCATTTGCTGTCTGAGCAGCCTCTGATAGTTCATATTTTTGCCTTCAAACCAGGAAATATTCATATCTGAAAATATAAAGAATTTTCCATGCACACATATGTGTAAATGTGTACACAAATACTTAGAAAAATTTAATACTTACATGTATATAAATTTTAGATATATATTTATATATGTTTACATTTGTATATACTTATATATAGATATAAAGATCAGTTATATGGATCCATAAATGCATGTACAGAACATCCTGCAGTGAAAGTTAATGAGAAAAATAGTTAAAGCTTAAACATGAACGGGAAGTAGTTAAACAAAGTCAAAAATTTTGGTCACCCCATGTTACAAGGCTAAAAAACTGTTCCCAACAATTCCTGTCAGATCATGCTCCTTAGGGAATGTTCCTTGAGGAATTCCTCCCAACAACAATCCTTGAGGCTAGGTGGGTTGACATTCCAAAAGGTCTACTTAATCTTGCATTTAGTTACTTTGTGTACACCATTGTTGTGTTTCAGCCCTTGACAGCAACCAAGTACTGTGCAGCCGCTAACTCATTCACTCCCTACCCAGCAGGGAGGAGAACCAGAAAAAAAAGCCAACTCTTGGATTGAGATAACAGTTTAATAAATGAAACAAAACAAAATATTAATAATATTATTAGTAATAATGAAGATATTAGAGAGAGAGGGATAAACCCCAAGAAAGAACAAGTGATCTATTATAAAATTGCTCACCATCCACTGACTGATGGCAGCCCATCCCTGAACTGTGACCAGCAGCTCTTCCTGGCCAGCTCTCTCAGTTTATGTACTGGGCATGACATGCTACGATATGGAGCATCCCTTTGGCCAGGGTTTTTTTTCAGTCACTTGTCCCGGCAATGCTCTCTCTTGGTTTATTTTGCACTTGCTCACTGCTGGAGCATAAGATACTGAAAAATCCTTGACTTAGGGTAAACGCTACTTAGCAACAAAACATCAGTTTGTTATCATCATTGTTCTCATATCAACTCAAAAACACAGCACTCCACCAGCTACTATAGAGGAAAATTAAACTCTATCTCAGATGAAACCAGGGTGATCATATACCTGTATTCACATTATCTAAGCCCAACTTCTGAAAGGCTGAAAGAAGGAATTCTCTAAGCTGAAAAATGTCACAGGGTCACAAATAGATTCAGAAGTGAATGCTGGAATGTGTCTAGGGGCTGTGTGTTGAAGGGAGTGTGAGCTCACTCTGCTTCAGTGCCCACTCTGAACCCTGATAAAGGGGACAGACACTGTTTGAAGGTTTATGTCATCCCTTCTGATGGTGGAGGATGAAAAGCAGACTGTCGCTAATGAAACTCTAATAACAGGAGACCAAAAACTCTCTCTGAATAATGATCAGTGAGTTTTATCCAAATCAAACATTTCTCTTAATCTTAAAAAAAAAATCTTTAAAATGTTCTTTAAACTGAAAAAAATCCCACTACCGCCAAACAAACAAACAAAACCTGGAAGTAACAGTGAGTTTTCCATACAGAGAGATGTTCCAACTAAATCTCTGATAGAGTTACAGAGCATCAACTGTCCAAAACACAATTTTCAGGGGAGCTGCAAGCATGCTTTCATTTTGACAGTCATCATAATTTTGAAAGTATTTATAAGCACATTCCTACATGTTTTGGAAAAATACAACACAATTTGTGGTTCCCAAGGGATTTTTTTCACTGTATTTCAACAAATACTGATATTTAGAAAGCTCTTCTCTTTGTAAAGTTTGTTCTATTACAAACCACATACTGTGATTTTGAACACGATTTTGCATTAGATAGATTTATCATTGCAGTTATTTAGTTTTTTCTGTAAATC
The DNA here is from genome assembly GCA_013397955.1 of Grantiella picta. Taxonomy (NCBI): domain Eukaryota; kingdom Metazoa; phylum Chordata; class Aves; order Passeriformes; family Meliphagidae; genus Grantiella; species Grantiella picta. The sequence continues at coordinate 6,085 of VZRM01007287.1, forward strand.
AGACTCACAAAATATAACACGATCTAGTGTACACTTTACATTTATATGGTAGCAGGGGTGTGCAAGGAGCCCACGCTGTGTCAATGAGAGATAATAACTCTACACACTCTGCAGAAAGATGAATCCCCTGAAGTCTGAGCTATTAGGTTTACATGGGACAGCAACTACGACGCTGTGGAATATTAACAAGATAAAATGGCAACAGGACATTTGATTCCCCAAAAGTGGGAAACCTAAACAGAAGCAGTAGGAAACCAGCTAGAAGAGAATCAGGGGATGTGTCCTTTGTTGCTATATGGCAGACTACAGATCTCTCACCCCAGAGTAATGTGTGACTTGCAAAATACACTTATTTGTTTTTTTATTTGTCCAGTGCTAGAACTTCCAGCCATTTGTTGAGTTAAAATCACTGATGTTTTTAAAAATATAAAAGTACTGTCAAGTCATTGGTGAAAACATTACATGACAAACAAAATTTAAATATATAAGTGCAACACTTTATAGACAGCAAATTAAATGTATAATTGCTCTTGCCAGATAAATTTTATTTGTAGCCATAATAATTATTACGTTTGCACTGTTTATTTAATCTCCTTTATTTATCTAAAATATATAATCAAACCATAGATTAATAAAGACATTTATGTGAAATTATTCTTTTAGTTCATACTGAAGAAATATATACATATATATATATATATATATATGCTGAAGAAAAAAACTTATTATATGATTAGAAGTTCAAAATTGGTATGGTTCCAAAATTGTTGTTCAAGATAAACAACCTATGAATTTAAATATTTAAAAAACACGTGCATCTGCAACATGATAGGCAACTATCAACTAACAATAAATATATTACCTTGTGTCGTTTCCTTCCAAACCCTCTTTCCAAAACCTGTTATAACTACCTCCGTCCAAAAATAGAAAAAATGCAGCATCAGTGAATCCTCATTTTCTGACATAAGAAAAAAAAATAAATTTTCAGGTAAAGCAGATCTGTTTCTTCTTCTTAAAAAAAAAAAAAAAAAAAGAAAAAAAAAAGAAAGAAAAAAAAAAAATGAAAAGAAATCCTAAGCAACAAAAAAATAAGAAAGACATCAGCTCAGTTATCAATATGCTAACACTTTTGAATAGAGAACCAATTGCCCATAGTCTGCACATTGGTTTCAGTATACTTAGAATTTTACTTTCCATAAAAGTATACTGCTGAGGGACTCTAAGCATTCACATGCTCTAACCATTTAAATCCAGTACTGTAATGGATAATCTCACTAGTTTATTTCCAAAAGGAAGCATTTACTAAAAAGGTAATCAAATTTATTACTTGATCATTTTTATGTCTTTCTACTACTAACAGCAAGTTTTTCTCCCCTTCTGAGATAATAAAATCCCATATCCTCTGCTGGACTGATTACTGGTCTAACTTCATCTGACTAATTGACAGGGATGGATGATTAATCATTGTCTCTGGGACTGATAACTGCTTACTTGTTTTTCAAAGAATTATACATTAAACAGATAGTGGAAATGCTTCTGCCATGGGTAAAATAGCATAAGAAATGGGAAGACACAGGAAAGATGGGGTCTAATGGAAACCTGCAGCTTAAGTTCTCTTCTAGCCCTGCATACCTTCAGAGGACATTTCATGTCTTCTCATGACTTGTGTAAGATATGCCAAGAAGAATCAGCCTCAGGAGATATTTATGACTGAAAGGGAGTCTCAGTCACCCCCACATGATTATTGCTGAGGCCTCTAAAACTTGGTCAGTGCAATTCTGTCTGTGAGGATCTTTTGTGCTGCTTGTAGCACATGGACTCCTTTCACTAAAGGAACATAAAATGAGACCATGTTTCTGTTCCCTAAACTCAAGCCTTATTTTTTTAATTTTGTACAAGGGATTCTTCATTCAATGGATGGTTTATTAGTAAAAGCAGAAGTACAGTTAGCCTGATTTTAACAGCTAGGTGTTTAACAGGTGTTAGTAAATAATTGACTTTGATGACATTTTTGACATGTATTGATTCACTTTGGACTTATGGATAAGTTAGATCTCATAAACTAGAAAAACGTATTCTAAAAAGCTTATTTAGACTCTCAAGAACAGGGGGGTTGGGCAAAGTAATTAACCTCAATTAACTTTAGGCATAAGGGTAATCATTCTACAGATTCTCCAGAACAGTAAGAGTAGTGTAAGCTCTGCACCACCCTTGGGAAACATTTATTTTTCTTCAATGATTATTCAGGAAGTCCAGAATGAAAACTGTCATAATGTAAGTATCTTAGTCAGATGCTTAAAATTCAGTTATAAATTTTATTCCCATAATAGAAACTATTGGCTGACACAATACTTTACTTTGATGCTGTCACTCAGTCTTCCATGTGGATGTTTACTGGATGTTTTTAAGTACAGGTACTCATCTCTGGACCTGTCACTTCATTTTCTATATGTGCTAACATTGTAGTTCAAGCTCTAAAATAAAGGCTGTTCATTGTAGAAATCATTCATGCAAAGTAATGTGGATTAAGGAATGAGGCGATTTTTTGATAATGTAAAAAAAGCTCTGACTTTGGGAATAACCCCTGTAAGAGATGCAAAAAAAAAAAGGCATTAATAATGGAAGAGACTTGTTATGTCATTTAGATACTCTTTTCTCAGTTAACTAGTGCTCCCAGTAGTTGAAACTTTGTGTAGTTTTAAATAGCTTATGCAGACTTCGCAGCAATGAATAATCCAAACATTGGAACATTGTTGGTATTTTGGGAAGAACTTCTCTGCTAATGATATACTATTATTATCCTAATCAGAATTTACAGAAGTCTTTCTTTTCAGGTGTTTTTTGCCTCTGAGGACCAGATATATTCTGTATTTCCCCTGAATGTCATTAAATTACACACACATAGTCCTTGGAAAGACATAGGGAATACGCTTCATCTACATTCCATAGTCATGCAAAATTTTAATTACTTTGCTTCTCCTAATATATTTTTATTACATTCATAAGGATCAAAGAGCATCCTCTGTTGGCTAATATAACACCTGATTCTGTTGTGCTTCTCTCTTACTGTTGCCTTGTGAATAGGGTAACTGACAGTGTTATGAAAGGGTATGGGTTCAATTCCTGTAGAGGATTTGCTCTCATTAAAATTTCTTTTATTAACATCTACCTTCTTCTTACTGGGATGTGACTAAATTAATTTTTAAGTTTAAATTATTTTTCTCATATTTCTAATTGATGTATCCGGGAGCCTGGGAGCATGAAAACAGTAAGGAAGACATTTGAATGATAAGAGATATCTTTTTTGGGCAAACTTTTCTAGTTTTATCCAATATATTGTCTTATTATTTTGAAAAAGAGACCTTTAAATTCTGACTTATACTTCTAAAGGAAGATTATAATTTGATCTGCAGTTTGAGCTGAACAAGATTTGGGTTCTGTTTTATGATTAAGGATGGTATTAAGAATGGCAAATAGAGCAGCTGTAAAGGAATAACTTCCTTCTTTAAGACAGAGAATTTCTTGTACTGGATAAACAGAGATCAGCACTTTTCTGTGAGTTCAAGACGAAATGTAGGAAAGGATTACCTTAAGCTATTGTGAATTAGTTCTGGACGATCAAGGTCAGTCATGATTATCTGGTGGGTTTGATCATGATTATTCTTTTCTACATAGGCCTAGCTATTATCAATTTCAATGCTCCTTCTTCCAGGCCAAGAGTTAAAGTCTTGAAAAGGCCTCTCAGGTGCATAAGCAGCAGTATCTACCTACTCCCATAAAAGTAAATCTGTTGTATCATCATCTCACACACAAGACAGAGTATCATAATTTCACAAAGTATAGTTCAAATTGCTTCACCTCAAAAATTATATTACAGAATCAAAAACAATCAGCTCAAAGGTGACAAAACTTAATGGAATTACTTTCATTTACTTACTTAAAATACAGTCAAACTGCAGAACTCCTTACCATAGGATACCTTAGATGCTAAAAACATTATATAAACTGAAAGAGAAATTGAATACATTATTAGATGATAAAGTCAAAAATACTGACCAAACTCACAGGAACTTACAAGACCTAGGGATCCAGCTGTATGTGAGTCAAGTTTTTTGGTATTTTGATATAATTTTTATATGCTGCATAACCTTGACTCAAACACGAAAATTGTCAAGTTGTGAAAAAGACTGTGAAAAAGTACAAAGCATAGAGCTAAGTAAGATGGGAGAACTAAGATTGCTGATACAGGGACAGTTAGCAGTTCAAGGGCAGGAGAAGAAAAACACTGACTGGAAAATATATAAAATCCTAAGGAAAAAAACCCAACAAAAGAGAATCAGAAGACAGCAGCAATGAGTATCAGTCCATTCAAAGGTGCAATGGAGGCTGACCTGCCTGACCTACCTGAAAACTGAGAAACCTCCAAGCACCCTACAAATACTTTAATGGAGGTGGTGAACATATTGTTGGTTAGCTAAGTGACTCCTGTGACATACGTATCTATTGTGTGTTAGCCTTTGATACCTACCTTATACTTTCAACTTGTGTTTAAAGAAAATTTGTGGAATCTCTGTATGAAGTGAAGGAGCACAGAAAAGATGATCAAGATGGGGAGGACCACAGTATCTTTTGAAAGCTGCATTCTGCAGGGAAATACATCTTATTTGATCCTTCAGATACTGACTTTCCTCATGTGATCATTAATTCATAGCAATTGCTGTCTTAATACAAAAAAGGAAAATGAATAAACAAAACACTTCCATTAATTTTAAATTTCACTTATCTAGGCCACTATAAGACCTGATTCATGTCCATCTCAGTTATAATAGAAAATTTTGCCTGATTTGTAATTAACATAATTAGTCTTCTTTCAATCCTGATAAATGCCGTGAGTTCAGAATCTGACATGTTCCATTGCATATTAATGTTAATTTTCACCTCATTGCCTACAATAGGATGCAATTATTTTGCAATTGCAAATACAGTTTGGAAAAGCAATAACTATTGAATGATTTGAACCCTAACTCTGAAGTAATTTCCCAGCCCGTCTTTCTTTTGATGACAGGAACTGCTCTTAGAAGTAAAATATTTGAAGATAATTTTTTTCTATTTTGGATCTGGCAGCTGCTTTTGATCATCACAGGCAGTTTTACAGAATCCTTCTAGAAACACAGCATATAGCTTTTTTAAAGAATTCCCATTTTGTTTTAAGATCAATATTCATTAGATTATGTTCCTTTTTTTTCTGCTTAGACATTACAACTGGGAGATATTCTGAGAAGAAGCCATTTGTACTGTCACATGTATATTGTATTTTAAATATATCTGCAATTTTGAAGATATTTAGAGCAATATTTTAGCATGAGATATTGACAAGTGTACATATTAGCACTTTCCCTTCATGCATAGTTTCATACTAGCACAATTATTCAGAACATCTCTCACTAAAATGTGTTAACTAATATGAGAGTTGTAGGGTAATTGTTGCTCTATTACCTATAGCCTCCATTTTAAAAATAGAAGTACGTAAAATAATCATACAAGCAAGTATATTGACTGCTCAACTGTGTCATGTTCCATTCTTAGAGTTGGTTCAAAGAGATTTCTGAAAGGTTAGATGAATTTGTGTATGTTTTAACATATACATGATAAACCATGATAAATACATGATAAACCATGTACCATACTACAGTGTTAAGGCATATTAATACAATTATTGATTGTGATTATCACTGATGGTTTTATAATGGTTATTCAGAAAATCTCTTCGGCCTTTGACACAGCAATGCAAATCAATCCCTAATTCACTGTTCTCAATCAAAGTTACATTACTTCAGGACAGAATGGTCTGCTATATCCACCAGTAAGTCACTCAGTTTAAAGAATCTGCTGGTCCCAAGATTCCCTACTGATCACAAGAGCACTTGAGGCTCACTGATGAGTTTGGTAAGATGACAGTACTGATTGTTATTAGATCCTCAATTATTGCTTAGATTTCCAGGTTCAGGTCTGTGAGATGAATTTTGCTTTTCTTAGCTCAATCTTCTTTTGACACACAACACTTTATTTTTCATATAGAATATAGAGCACAGTTTTCACATAGAATATAGAGCACAGAATATAAGCACAGTTGTAGTTTTAGGCTTTATCTCTCCAACAGTCTAAACAATTAAAGACTTAACAACTCTCCATGGAGAGTTTCAGCTGGGATAGAGTTAATTTTCTACTTAGTAGACGGTAAAGTGCTGTGTTTCGGATTTACTATGAGAATAATCATAACCCACTGATGTTTTTGTTGTTCCTGAGTAGTGCTAGCCTTAAGTCAAAGGTTTTTCAGTTTTTCATGCTCTGCCAGTGAGCAGGTGCACAGGAAGCTGTGAGAGGGCATTGCCAGGACAGGTGACCTGAACTGGCCAAATGGATATTCTGTACCATGTACATTCTGTACCAGTATATAAACTGGGGGGAAGTTGGCCAGAAGGGGGCAAACATTCCTTGTCACCTTTTTTCATATATCAGACTCCTCTGGACAGATAGAGTGCCACACAATCTAATGCAGATGGTCATTGCAGTAGTGGTCTTGTGCAGATTCTATCTGTCCTTACACATACCAGTGTCTCAGCAGTTGAATTTCCCCTCTTTGGCCTGTTGCTTGCCAGTAAGTAGTTCTCTATTCTCACCTGCAGATAGTCATATAATCTATTCTATGCACACAAAATTACAGAGACGTTTTAATGACATTTGCAGAACACATCTCTGTGTAAAAATAACAGGGAGAAATGAGCCCTTTTCTTCCTACTCTCTGATTTTTATGAAATTTCTGGTCTCAGCAATGAAGCTCTACCAATGGGTACCTGTATTTTTTGCAGTGATATTTCAGAAGGAAATAGTTTACCCATTCATGCAAAAGCACTCAAGACTTAAGAAAATATCTTAGTCCTCCCTGTGAGGAAATGGAAACTTCTCAGGGTGCTATTTTTCTTTTCCAGAAAGCCCAGAACTTTTCTGTAGCCAGGGCTCTCAGCTGGGGTATGGATGATCCACTTCTATTTAAATTCTACTTGATCCTGATCAGAGAATATTCAGTGTTAATCTCTTGGGTTCCAGGTATTTATCATCTCTCAGATTATTAATATCTCACGTTGAGACAGTTGAATTTTCTCTAAACAAGTGTTTGATGATTTAGAAAATGTAATAAAGTAATTTAACAACCAGCTTGGAAGGATCATGTTAAAACCCTCAACAATATTGTAATGAGTGGGCTCCTGACAATATAAACATCAGCATAAAATCATCATTTCAAAATATGTCATACCTCATATCTTTTCATATTGTGCCTAGTTTATGAGCAAAGGGATTATTATTAACATTGCTATAATTATTAATACCAAAATTACTATTATTTATAAAGGTATTATTTGCAGTATTCTGAATTTCCTTAAATAATTCTGAGATGAAATAGTTTGCAAAATTAATTTTGTCAATTTTGGAGCTATAGAAATAAGAAGAAAATAAAGAAGATCTAGAAAGCAGGAAAATAATATTGTAGTGTTGCTGATAATGGACTTCTGATGAAGTCTAGGTTTCATAGGTGAGTTAAAACAAAGTTAAAGATTGACAAGCTGAGAAATGAAGAAGAGATATGGGTCAAAATCACATATATATTCAAATTTTGAGGTGACAAAGAATAGCAAAGTGATACAGTTGATATTTACATTAGATAATTATGGTATGGGAGACTAAGAATTAAATGAAAAATAACTCTACCTGTTGATGCAGCTGTTGTAAACACAGAATTACATCTGAGATATTATATTTAAAGTGTTTTCACTACATTAATATTGTATATATTTAGAGATAACTTTTAAGTCAAATATCACGACACAGAAGCTGAGAAAATTGGAGTTTAAGAATATAATACTGCAACCATCTCTATGGTTTTCAGTGGAAACAGCCTAACATATCAGAAAAGTCAATAAAAGTTGAACCTCTTTACCTATTAGGGCATGATTATTTCTATAATGTTTAAGTGGCCACAATGCTGATTGACACTGCCAAGAAAGAATGTCTAATGATAAAATCACAACCTTAAATGAATAAAACAATCAGATCAAAATTGTAGAAAATAAAATTTGGAATAACATATTGTCTTCTATAAAAAATTGTATTTTGAATTAAAGTCTCATTATGAACATTTGAATACAGCATATTCCTCTTACATTTTTCATTTTCAGTGATTAGAATTACTATTTGTTTTCATTAACACCAAATGGTGAAATGCTATTGAGTTACTGGAGTGTTGGGAATAGCTGGAGAGTCAACTCAGTGATCTCATGGGAGGAGTAACACACCAAAAGCAAAATACAAAAATGAACACTCAAATGTCATGCTACTAAATAGCCAACCCCATTTTGTTGCAGCTGCATAATAGCATTTTGGACACAGTCCACTCATCTCCCCCTGTAAATGACTGGGAGATGCAGCTGCTGTCCAGCATGTTTTCTACTGGGATCATTTGTATATCAGGCTGCACAGTAAAAAAATTAAGCAAATAACTGTTAAAGGAACAGGACAGGTTTACATCTGATGTAAGAAGACAATTTAATTTGGTTATGCTAAAATCTTTTTTTTGTTAGTTTTTCTTTATATATAATTTTACTTTGTAACTTTCACTGTTAACATATTTTTAAAATCCTATCTGCCCTTCACAGGGCAACAGAATTCTAACCAAGCAGTAGCCATACAAATTTTCTTCCCACCATGGTAAAAATTCTCTCTGCTGTCCTCCTACCTTGTCTGTCCCTGCTTCTAAAGTCCATACAGTTTCCTTTTCTACCTAAGTTCAAGAAGAAGATCCTTGCTCAGACAAGGTGAGCTTTTGCCCCTTTTTGTTGACCTCTGACACGTTTCCTTCTCCTGCACTTCTAGCAGATGTGTCTTAAAAAGTAACCCACATTTATAGACATCAATAACTTCAAAGATAGTTTCCCAAGAACCTTACTAAAAAGTTCCTTTAGCAGCCCAAAGTCCTCTCTGTCCATACCTAGGGTCAAAGTTTTGCTGACAGCTTTTCTCCTCTCACCCATGATTTCAAACTTAACTTCTTCATAGTCATTGTGATCAAGGTATCCACCCATCTTAGCTCATGAGTCCCTCTCTGTTTGCAAACAAATCTAGGGCAAATCCTTTTCATCTGGCTCTCTGAGTAACTGCACCGAACAATTTTCAACATATTTCATTAATTTCCTGGACCTATTTGTGACTTCTCTACGATATTCCCAGCTGACAGCTGGGACATAAAAGTGCCCCATGAGGGCAAGGACTGAGGACCTTAAATATTTTGCACCACCTCTCTGGCTTGTCTGCCTTCCCTGTCCCTTCTGAGGAGCCAACTGTCCCTCACAGCACTCCAGAACTCATCCCTCCTGGTTTCACTTGTGTCAGTGATGCCATAGCTCTGAGAGTGGTCAAAGCTTCTAGTTCCTCCTGTACATTATTTTTATTCACATTATTTAATTAAAAAATCTAGTATAGCATATTTAATGTATACACTATTATACATAAAATGGAGTAATAAGTTATATAAAGGAAGTTATATATATATAAAATATAGTAATTTGGTTTATATATTTATCTAATTATTTTATATTAATATAAAATAGATATACATAAAGAAAAGTATTTGATTAATTAATAAAATATATTTAATAGATTTAAAATATCAATAAATTACTATATTTCCCTCCTATGACAGGGGCTTTGGAACTAGGTGGTTTTACGGTCCCTCTTCAACTCAAATCATTCTGTGAATCTATGATTAATAATAATTAATTATTGATTGATATAATGTATTATATATTACTTTATGTACTATATAATGGATACTATATATTATTCTATTATACTATACATTCTTTCTGAAGTCACAATGCTTTAAGCTTTGTGCTTTCAGACTCCCGAAAGTATTTCCGAAACTTGATGTTAAACACATACTTAGGGACTTTTCCATGGAACAGTCAGTGCCACTCATCAGATTAAAGTAAACTGTTCTTTTCAAACCTCAGTGCCTGAGGTTTTCCAGGGAACAAGCCACTGTTTGGAGGTTAAAAAATCACTGAAAAAAACAAAGGTTTTGTTGGTAACTTCTGAGAGTGAAAATGTTATCCTTCAAAATGAATTCCAGTGAATATTGCTCTTTTAAATGAAAATGCTTATTTTTTATTTTTAAAGAGATGTATAAATAATTTCATTATGAATTTGACCTATATATAGTATATTAGTTGGATATGTCTTAAAGTTTATCTCATCTATGAACTGAAATTTTTCAATAAAGAATTTTTATCATGAACATTTTCATTCCTGAAATACGTTGTACCCATTAGCTCGATATCCATAAAATGTGAAGCAGAGTTTTGCTTATTAAAATAAAAGCGGCTTACAGTCTTCTTAGTGATGGACTTATTTAGCTACAAACCCACTGACCAAATTATCCTTTTATCCATTGATAAGTGGATATGTGATAAGTTATAAGTAATTCTCTCTGACAGTAGAGATACAAAAAATAATGCAAAGTAGATTTGATCATTTACTGACATCCTCAGTAATTTCCCGCTCATGACACTGAGCAGATATTTTTGCTATGTAACCCAAAGAGTGCCTCCTCTCTATTAGGAGCAGATTGTGGCTTTGTAGAGGTCCATGCACTCTCTGATGGATTAAAAACCCCCAAAGAGCAGCCATACTGATGTAGCTTTGAAATGACATTCTCAGGAGTACTGGGAATTTTAGACTGTTTCAGTGGCCCTTATTCATTTCATGGTGTTTCTCTTTTTCAATTCTATCTAATACTAGAGTCAACAATGTGGTGGGGATACTGTATTTATACACCAACTCTCTTCAGTGAAAGTAGTGAATCTTTATCTGAATAGGCAAGTAAAAATTGAAACAGCTCTTAGGCATTATCCCTGTTTTATGTAGTGCTTAAATAATAAAAAGACTGTGGTAAAAGGAGAACACTGCTAGTAGCAATGAAAATATTATAAAAATATTTTAAAAATACACTGAAGATGATATAAAATAAAATATAAGCAGAAAAGCTGACATATTTGTTCGAAAAAGTGGAGAAGAGTGTAAAGGGAGAAATTATAAGATACTTACGTAAGACAATCCCATACATGATAATAGATTTTGTAAGGACAGAGGTATTTCTTACAATGAAAGAATTCAATGAAAACAATGAAAAAAATCCATAAGGTCTTCTTGAATTAATAATAAGGATTTCCCTGCAGCATTTGCAATACTGTTATATGTACAATTTGTACATAGTAAATGCTTTAGATACTAAGTTCTTTTGTTTAATCATTTGCTGGGGAAAAACAGATTTTACAGCTGAGCACTTCAGTACTAAATTACTTTCGTCAAGTCTGTGTGAACCCAGGACACTTATATACTTTTTGAATATGTTACTCATTCTAATCAGACCTCTAAAAATGGTTTATTCATCTTGCATGAAACCATTTAGGACTAACATGCATAAGGAAGAGCTGGAAACAAATCCTCCCTTCTTCTTCCAATATCACCCTTTTTCTGTATTAAAAAGTGTAAGGCTGACACTTGCATTTGGAAAGCCTGGCACTCTCATCTGCACACTCAACCAATTTTGGAATGAAAGACGGAGTTTCCTCAGCCATTTTACTCCCACTTTTGTGAAGAAGGTGCTTGATTCACCAAAAAGCACAGAGTAAAATCAGTTAAAACTCAAACAAGCTAAGTATCTTTTCTAACAACTAAATATTATTTATGAATATAAAAAAATGAGGCACTTGTGCTACTTCAATAATTATTTATGATCAGGCATCTTAAATTTTTCATGAAGATATGATACTGTAATAAAGGTGAACACCAATATAAATATAACTTGAATCTGAAAATGAGGTTGGCTGAAAACATCATCTGAAAGTAAAAACTTTGTATAAAAATTTCTTAGTGAAATACCAATGAAACTGCATAGTGTGAGGCAAGGAACAGGTCACACAATACCTGAAAGAAAAAGAAGCCTGAAGTAGCTATGAGTCAGATATTGCAGACTGCTTTCATGTCACAGCTGATGGGAAAATATGCAGCTTTTCAATATTATGCTAAAAAAATATAAAAATATACGTTGCTACAGTTATCAGGAAAATTATCTTCATCCTTGGCTTCAATGGCAAATACAAAATAACCTGACTGAAAAGAGTAAGCAGAACATTATATAAGCTCCTCTCCAGTCTCTGAACAAAAGCATCAGTCATTTATCACTAGTTATAATAATTCAGAAAATTAAACTAATTGCAAAAAGTTAAGACTCAAACCAAGTGATTCACAAAGTGGCTGAATTCTCACAAGATTAGTGTAGAATTTACTGAAATACTATTCCATTATCTGTGTTGCACTTATAAAATAAGCACTTTTATTCTCTTATCTCAAATAACAAGAAAAGAAAATAAGTTATTCCACTCTTTCCATTATGAGCTATCTTTCTTTTTCGAAGAACCACAAATGCTTTTCATGATACAGTTTCCACCTTCATTTTTTTCTCCTATCGACAAGAATCCACTACTGTTGCATTCTTAATTTTCTGTATCACAAAGCTCATCACAAAGGCACTGCATACATTTATTAGACTGGTGACTTTTTTCCATCAATATTCAAGTAGGTAGAATCATTTATTATAAGCATGTCCTAATTCTGGTACTTAATTAAACAATCAGGAAGAAGGGACCTTTTCGATTTCTGTTCACCCTGCCCTCAGATGTGTTGGGATAAACCTGGCAGTGGCATATTAGAGGCATGGGTGGTTCCAGACCTGCACCACGGTCCAGAGGCAGCATAGCATGCCCTTCCTACAGAGCAGAAAGCCCAGGATGTCACAGTACAATAAATACAGGCACACAACTTGCTCTGCTTTTCCTCAGTACATCAAGCACCACTTATATTCTATGTTGTTGTTGGAGAAAAATTTTGTGAGCAGGATATCCCCAGGGAAAGGAAAGGGGAGGTTTAAGCCAGAATCTCATGAAGTACTCCTCTCAGGTATAGTTTATCATCACAGAGCAGCTTGCTCTTACCCAGCCTTTAAAAGCTTGGTTGAAGATCCATGACCTGTAACAAAACAGTGTGACTTCAGTGGGATTCACAGAGTGAGAGGTTTGCTGTTGTAGCAAAGGGCAAACCCAGGTGAAGTGAAAGATGCATTATACTAGACACGGAGAAGCACTGGAGGCAATAAAGTACAATTCATTCTAGGAACAACATGTCCTAAACAAACCAGGCATACATAAGCTAAACATGGAAACAGCAGCAAATTTTTTCTACAGCAAAGAAAAAAACGTCTCAACAAACTAACAAGAAAGAAATAGAAACCCTTTTTTTTTTCTTGGAAATGAAAGTGCATTTGTTTGTTTTCAATCAGAATATGCTCTCCTCCCTACCAGGACAAGGCATACTCCACCATGAAAGCTTACATGCTTTTGTAATACGGCAAGAGAAAATTGCACATCAAACGAGAAGACTTAATTCCTCTGTAATTTGAAGTGAGGGAAAAATATGATCAAAGATAATGTTACACCTTTAACCTAATCTTCAGAAAAAAATCAATTAAAATATTAATGGTATTCAAGGAAAAACTGAAACTAATTAACATCAGTGACCATTTTAATGTGAGTTTTGGCTGAATAGTGTCCAGTTTTTTTGATATGATTTTCCAGAAGACTGATGCAAATCTCCAAGAATTGGAAAGGAGCTCTTTAGAAGTCTCTATCTTGCTTTACACATGGCACAAGAGCAGACCATAAACCCAGTTATATTTTAAATGAAATTTAAAAGAGAAAATAAGATAGCATCCTCCAAAAACAACATTCACAAGGAGGAAATTATTGTGTTTGTATTCTTCATTCAGGGGTATAATATCATCTTGGTACTTGCTTAAGTACATATTAATAGGAGTGAGGGGCACATGTCACAGAGACAATAGCTATCATTGTCAAAATTGTGTAATATTAACTACCTGGATTTCAGTATAATGAAAAGTTTCAATCTGTTAAAAAGCCAGTTGGGACCAACAAAAATATCAAAAAATAAAATAGGATGCAAGTGTTACACAGAATTTAATTTAATATCAAGGTTAAATATATTTGTTCAGTACTGTATCAGTTCAAATGACATCACAGCCACTAATTTATTAATTTCTACTTCAGCTTAAGTATAGACTCTTGCAGAATCTTTTCATGATAATGAAAAATTGCTTAAAAATCAACCTCTATGTGCAAATAACATTAGATTCCTCTATGCTACATCTAATCCCAGACTAAAACAGCAGCACTGTCAGGGATCTAAAAAGACAAATATACCATTGCAGTAGGTCATAATCAATTCAAAATATTGACTTAAATTTTATTACTGATGGTAAAACACATTTTGCATGTAAAAGGAAACAGGTATCAATAAAATATTTGAGGTTTACTTATTATAACTAATAATATAGCTTACTTTTAATATACTTTCAAGGCAATTTTCCTGGTAGATTTAGCAAGAGACATATCATTCATAAGGTTTCTTCCCTTCCCTTTTTTCCTTCTTCCCATTTTCTGATTTGAGTTTACTTTTTCTTCATAAACAAAAATTAAATACCCTTTTCCTACCCAACCAAACGCCAGCTGGTCCCCAAAGACAATCAAGCTGATTTTTGTCAGGAATACTTTCATTATCTGAATGATCCTTCAGCCATTCAAAACACCAGGTTTATGTGCACAAAAATGTTACATAAGTTAGTATAAATTAACTCCTTAATAAAAATTTTCAATAAATAGATTACAGAGTGAAGAAACACATAATAGCTCTGGGAGTGGGAAAGAAACAGCAGATTAAACATGAACCAAAGCAGTCTTGTACAAAAAGGGCTACCTTTTCCAAAAAAGGAAGAATGTGTTTTGCAGAATAAAGGTTAGAATAAAGACAATGAAAGATTATGAGAATTAGGGAAGGAAAGGTGACTTAGACAATTGCCAGTGAAGGCAAACAGCATATGGGAAGGGTTTGCCTAAGGAATAAAGGCAGATGACACAGTTAAAAGTGGAGAAGAGATTGAGATAATGGGAATGTGTTCTCTGTGGAATGAGTGGAGGAGCATGCCCTAGACTGTGCAGATTAGCACTGCTCACAAAATAGGAAGTTAAAAGAAATGTAATTTGAGATGGTTATTAGCCTATATTCAAGATGTCTACAGTGATGCAACCAGAAAAGGCTGAAACTGAATATATCTGAGGTAGCCTGAAGAAGAAAATCGATCAACCAGGGTGTTTTTCAAATTAAAGATGGTTAATGGGTTGAAACACTAATACTGTGGGCATTAAATGCACTCAGAGACTCATGAACTAGAAATAACTTAGAATTTTCCTAAATATTGAATAAATTTGCAAATGCTAATGTAATTTTTAAGCAGTTTACTTTGTAGATCCTCTTTGAAATTTTAAAAGCTGTCTAAGATCATTGATTTCATTATTTTAAGGAAAAAAAGGGTAAAATTAACTACTTTACCAGTGTCATTTGAAATTCTAATGACATTTGTGCCAAGAACCATAGAATCTGGGAATTCTAAAAGTTAAATTTCTGTTAGTCTTGTTGTTAAAGTGGTGTGGCTGTGTGCACATCTGCTGCACTCAGGCCGTTCATTCCCCAGGTGGTCCATAAATTCATTAGTGACTCATTTGTACAGGCTAGATGGTGGGCTGATGGGTGATGGACTGCCCCAAGAGGAGGCTGAAGTGCTGGGTCCCTTGCAACAAAGCATTGGATTAGCTGGTGCAGGAGCTCTCCAGGTGGAAATACTTGGAGATTCTCTCCTGCAGGACCTGCAGTGCCTACGCTAAATTATATATTTCAAAGTATTGGTTTAAATCTTGTGGAAAAAGCTGGACTTTCTGAGGCCTCCTAAGAAGGTTACTGCTGCAGAACTGACAAATCCTACATAGATAAGACCTTTACAAATAGAAAATGTTCTTCCTGATGCAGACAAAGCCAAGTAGGACAAACTTTTCTATACAATTACCATAGTTAGCTGGTTTGAGTGTGGTTTAAGACAACAGCGATGGGACACACTGTGCCTGAGCTGGAGTGCTCATGTAGGAGAACAAATCAGCTGGGAACAAATGAGAACTTGAGAATTGAGTGGAAAACAGTGTGGGGAATCTCAACCAATCCAGCTGAAGACATCATTATAAGAACCCTTCCAAAGGAAACTTCTTTCACAGTTTTGACAGTGACTGAAATTTAGCTCCAAGTATTCAATTACCTGTATAAGCCTTCCCCTATTGCAAGATCTCAAAAATTCAAAAATTATCTGTGATTTTCTGTGCAGCAAATTCTAATTAAAGGAAGGTAAAAAAATCACAGGTACCTATATCTTATTCTGAGTATAACAAAGTATGTTTGAAAAAGACATTTCTTTACCTCTCAAGTCCGAAGCAAACTGGAATTATTGCATTTCAGATCTTGTTACTTAATTGTTTTTACTTTCTCTTGTAAAAGGACAAATTTATATTTAAACTCTTGCACTATTTTTATTATTTGAAGTAATAATCAGTTGAAACCTTTAAATGTGTAAGTATGATTACTGCTGTTATTATTAAAGTGTAAATAGCAAATAGTATAATGAGAAAAACTGTGTTAAAAGGTATTTGTGAATGAATTTTCTATTTGCATCACTGAGTTTTTTACACTCTCAGACGAAGTTAATTAATTTAAGGATTTTCAACTGGATGCCTGAGTCAGATGGAATATTCACAGTGTATGAAGCAATGTTTTGTGGTTTGTGTTTTAAAAATACAGTTTCTTAAATCATTCCAGTGCACATACGCTGGGATGATAACTATTTTCTTTGCAAAGAGCTAGGACTTTGAACAGAAGATGATGCTTATAAATCTGGAAAAATTTCTTTACAATCTCTGGAGCTGTAGAGTAAGAGAGTTCAAAATTGTTGGAAAATACTGCAGTTTTCACTACTTAATAGCTAAAAATATTTCTATTTCAATGCCATATTAGAAGTGATTTCTTAAAATCAAAGAAGAGATTTAACAAACACATATCATATCTAAAAATATAAAAAAGTATTTAAGCAGTAAAATAATTTTTCTGCTAGATCAGCATGGTTTGTCCTTACTCAAGCATGTAGAAATACTGATCGTTTACTATACTTACTAACCATTAGTCGATGAAGTAATCATAATATCTAATAAATTGGATTAAATAACCACTAATGAAATCGTTACTGATTTTACACACATGCCTAACTATACAGCCATTCTTTTTCAAAAATAGTTATTCCTAGTTTTAGCATTATTATTAATTTAGTGTCATATCCATCAGCAGAGATAAAATCTATTCCATTCAATTTCTATTTTTATATCACCTTCATAACTATAATAATGAGCAGCTTTCAGTGGTGCATAAAGTATCATTAGTAATATTTTTCCCGTGAGTTTTTCTCTATTTCTCTCTCTCCTTATTTCTGGATAATGATTATTATGATATAAAATTTTTTGCAGAATATAATGCAATACATCCTTGACTAATTATGCACCAAACGACAATTTAGTTGTTTAGCACCTCTAGATCTTTGGAGCTTTGTCTTGTAGCAAGCATTGGAATGTCAACTATCTTTATGAGTATTTGTCTTATTACTGCAAAATTCATTGATCTTCTTTTCTAGCAGAGCAGCCACAAAAGTAGCTTCTATTAAAGTTCTTTTTGAGCTGGACTATTTGTAGTCTTAGTAAGAACTGTTAACCCAGGAGTTCATCCAAAGTGTTCTGTATGAGCCCAGACTAAAGATGCTTTAAACCTAGCAAGGAAATATATCTTTCCCTCACCCCAAGGCTGTTGATCTATTCATGTAATTATTACTCCTTTTTTGTTAACATCTTAATTCTTACACATTAAAAAATAAGAGAGAAAAGTAATTAAAAGTTTGAGATCAAGCTTAAACCTTGTTATCAAATGTTTACAACCAGGACAGAAAAAGGCACAGAAGCCTGAATATATCAGTGTTGCCTTAAAACAGCAATAATAATATTTAAATGATAGCAAGACCTGTGCTGAGCTCAAGTAGGAAGCAGTGAGACCTGAATTTCAGAAAGCCTTCAGTGGCACGGCAGCTTTATTGCTGGCAGAAATATCAGTAGTACAAGCAGCAGCTCAGATGGAAGCTCACTATGTCCGGTGGTTCAGAGCAGAAAGCAGCCCGGGATGATCTCCATTTTCTCTGGAGATACATCTGAGAGCTGCTGTTAAGGGGCAGGTTAGAGGTAAAGTGGAACAGTCTGGTGGTTTCCTTCTACAAAGACAAAATAGAAACAGTGAATTTACATAAATTCACTATTTAGTGAATAGAAACAGAAATTTTCATTCTCACAAAATGAGAATGTAAATATCACTTAAGTTAGCTTATTCGATGTGATTAAAGAAAATTCCTATGCCTCTCTTTAATAGAAACAGAGAAATGGTTTAGCTCAAATACCTGGAATTGCTTAAATTACACTAGAAACTCATGCCTTAAAAGGACATTATTTGCCTTAAAAGGACATTTTTCACCTTTTTTTTACAGAGATATAGAAAATACATCAGACAGAATGCAATAAATAACTGTATTGGATTCCTGACATGAAAAGAAATAGAGACAGGTTTTTGTCTGAATTGACAAGTGGCCTTTGATTTTCTGAACACAACTTCGCTCTTTCTAATAAATGTGTCTAAAAATCTTATTATGCCTGAAAATCATATCACTCATCCTAAGCAACTCTGAAATTTGGAAAGAAAGTCCCCGTCTTCAAAATTACCATCAAGCTTTTTAACTTTTGATATTCTTTACAGGCACAATAAATTGAAGATGCAACTATTTGCAGATGAAGAATTATTTACAAGACAAAAGATTAAACTGAAGATTTTAATTGAACTGAACAGTGTATGTGGAGTCTGTTATATTAACTGAAAAAGAGAAAGTAAATAAGACGAAAATGATTAATGATAATTATGATAATAGCTGCTGTAAAATAGGATTATATTGACTGCTCTAACTGTCATTCCTAAAAGCAATGACATCATATTTGCCAACTCTTCACTCAGGTTTTTTATGATCACGATAGTTGCTGTTGTTCCCAGTGTGAGTACTCCTGAAAAGTAAATCTTTCATCAAACGTTTTTATCTCTTTAAAAATTCGAGGTCTGATTCCATTAGTTCTTTCTAGATTGCACTGAACAGTTTATAAAGACATCTCATGGCAAAGTCTAAATTTGACTGCATATTTTCTATAGGACAAATGGATCTGGAGATACCCGGCTTAATTTTGAATCTGAAGAGCCAAATATGTAGATAAATGTACAGCAATGACTCTTCATTTTCTTGTCCAATTAAAAATTAATTTAGCACTTCCTTTGCCATGAACAAAATTAAGGACAACACAATTAAAATCAATACCACGCCTGCATATTTAGATTTCTTCTTTTAGTGGTGGTAAAGAATGAAAAGCTTGAGATTTTTGTAGAATCTTCAGATCTATGGATACCTAACTCTGAATGTTTTACCTATGAAAAAAACCAGCCAAAATACAGTTACACAATGACAGTTGAAAATCTTTTTTCTGTTTTATATTAGCATAGATATTTAAAGATAAAACAGAAGGCTCTAGGAGATCTAATTTTTTATTCCATAGAGATACATTCTAAATTTTTGAATGGAAGATGAGTATTACAACTTCAGAAGGTAATTGTTGTTTAGATGAGTAATACTGTCATCACCAGAATGTGTCAGAAAAGTGGTTTGACAGAGAATTTTACTCGATGGGTCACAAAGAGAAAGTAGTTCGATCTTGCTCGTGATTTTTGTTTTAGATATAGTCTTAGAGTAGCTGAATGAAGAGACATATCTCAGTGGGCACTAGACATGCACTTGGAACAGTGCTCATGTAATGAGTAGGATTAATTTGACTGCCAAGTGGACCGGATTGTCTTTATAGTCAACAGACTGATGCATTTTGCACTTTAAATACCTGAAATGAGATGAATCTTCTTTCACTGCCTTTGCAGGACAGCTAAGTATACATCACAAAGGTAGTATGGAGCACATGAAAGAAATTAATTCCACTAAGGTTTTAGAACATCCAGAACACAAGATGCAATTCTTTTCAGAGCTTATTCACATATCCTTCTTACGACAGACTAGTGAGCAGTTTATGATGCCTTCAAAAGTTTTTCTTAAGTACATTGAACTATGCTTTAGGAAATTCTTTTTGATCATATAAAATTATTGAGATATTTCAGGCAATGTAGTGTAGCAATGTGTTTTTTTAGGATTCCATGTGGCTTTCCTTTGTTCCTCTGCTCTATATGTTATTGGTTCTTTTTGAAATGGGCATCCTGCTGTATCAAAAATCTATTGGTGTGTTCCCCCTGCCTGTCTTGCCTTTAGACCTCCCGGGACAGGCTCCAGGAGAGCCAGCCCCGCCCCCTTCCTTTCCCTTGTAAGCCAGTGTCTGTGTCAGTTCAGGGTCTCCATCTTCGAGCTGCTAGCCCTTGCTCCCATCCCCCGCACTCCTCCCCCTATCCTGTCCCTTCACCCCACCTAAGGACCCCAAATAAACTTCTCTGGCAGAACATAGATGGATTCCAGTTCATTCTTTCATCTTACTTTGTTTCCTGCTGAATTTATGTGACCAGAGACCCACACTACGCTGAGCGCACCCCGGGAGCCACCCGGCCCCGAACTTGGTGGAGATACGCACCCCAGGGACCTCGTTTTGGAGGGCTGCCGGGTCCTGCCGTCATCCCGCAGCCAGTAACATCAATGTAAGCTCTCATTTAATTAAGTGTCCAACTGTATCTATAGGGACTCAAATATACCAAAATGGGTGCTTCATGACATCATGATCTATTATAATCTGAAATACTAGAGACATCCTTGTGTCACTGTTGAACCGCTAGCAAAGTGAAGGAGTCCAGCTCTTCAGTGTGGCCAAAAAAGGTCTTTTATTAATTAATTCCAACTTATATAGACTTTCAAAGGTCACCCAGATTGGTCACTTCAAAACCTCTCCTCAGGCCGATTGGCCAGACTTGAATGTCCATATCTCAAGAGACCGTTCCAAACAACATCCAAACTTTATCTTTGTTTATAAAACACAAGAAGAAGAGAGAATTCTCATGGGAAAGGACTGTGCTCACCACATCCTTGTAACTGGAATCACTTTTTTTTTTAGCTAAAAGCTTTAAATTTTCATTCTACTGCAAGATATGTACATGACATTTGCATGTTTATGCAATTTTGTATATTCTTGGACTTTATGTCTTAAATGACTCAAAACGATCGCCTCAGTATAACTTACTGCATATTGTACCACAGAATTGGTAGCTTCTGAAATTGAGGTATTTTCAATTCACAACAACAAACAATTTTACAATTTAGCTTCTTCTGGAAAGTATAACACACCTTTACTAAAAGGCAACAAATGATGAAGCACCTATAATTTGAGGTTCTAAAATTATTTTTCAGAATCTAATTACAATGCCTGTTAAGAATTGTCTCTTTTTTTTAAATTAATTTATTGACACATTATGCAAGCCACCAGGTCAGTCAGTTGATTAAAAAAACACAAACCCCATGGATATTTACACCTTGCCTCAGAGCTTCCTATCTGCATTGTGTTTAAGTGCACCTGATTCTGGGTCTTTAGGACAGAAAATGTCCAGACATCTTGAATGCAAGAAAAAATCTGGCATAATTTTCACTTTCATTTGCCTGGGGAAACCAAACCATGAAGTGATCTTCTCAGTAGTTCACAGTAAAATTCATAAAATAAACCTGCCATTGCATAATTTTTTAATCCATAAAATAAACCTTGCCTTGCATAATTCACAACAGGTATCCAGGCTGCTGTGAAAATGCCCTGCCTAAACTAGAAGAAGCACTGAGGAGGACCTGCCCAAGGCTCTCTTTAGAGTAAGCTCTCTCTAAAGGTGAACACAACTAAGACAGTGAATACAAGACAATGATCTTACAAATTGCTTCTTTAAAAAACAAAAACTCCCCAAACAAGCAAACCCCACACATATTGATTGAAACCTATATGTTGCACTATATAAATCAGGACATCCATTAAAAATTTGGAAAAGAGTCAGCTACACCCATCTATATATCTTTCCAGGTTACAGCAACAAGTAAGTGTAGTCACTTCTTTTCATGTTGTAAATTAGGTTCAACTTTAGAGCAAAAGGAGTAGCATAGCAAATTGCAAAACACTTAAGTTTTTCAGCTTCATTCTGTTCAAAGGCTTCCTTTATCCTTTTTGAGGAAAAGGTATTTTTTTACCTGAAACTTCAAAGAAACAATTTCTTTTTGAGACCACAGAATCAACAAATTATTTCTAACCAAACAGAAGATTTTTTTATCCTGATCTTCTCATATGTTCCCCTTTTGTAATTTACCCCACTATTTAATTTTTTTTACTTCATCTTTCTTACCATTGTCAGAAGTCTCATTCATTTACTCACTGCTGTGTCTGGATATTCTTACTGTGCCACTACTCCTTGAGTTTTCTCAAGTTAGAGCTGCAAACAAATGTCCAGTCAAAATGCTCTTTACCTTCCATGTGGCTAGTCCACTCATCTTCTGTCACATGCCACCCCATTATTCTTATGAGAAATTCCACTTAAGTAGTGGCATTCCTGTCATTCTCTACTTTTGAGCAGTACAAGCTTTCTTCATGCTCTTGCGTTCACCATAAGGCTTCTTCTTTTTTCTCTTCTTCTCTTCTCTTCTCTTCTCTTCTCTTCTCTTCTCTTCTCTTCTCTTCTCTTCTCTTCTCTTCTCTTCTCTTCTCTTCTCTTCTTTTCCTTTTCTTTTCTTTTCTTTTCTTTTTCCTTCCTGTTTTCTTTCCTTCTCCTAAACATGAAGCATAATATTGACTGAGGTTTTTATATGTACCCATATTTATTTGATTTCATTAACTCTGGCATCAAACTCAGTGTGTCTTACTGCCTCAGTAGCATTTTTTTGGGTCTATTAGCCATGTATCTCTTACATTAAAAAGCCGTTCACACTTCATATCGTTCAGACTGCACAATGTCCTTTGTTTGCTTTAGCAAAATTAAATGTAGAACTCCAGTTAACAATTTATTCCAAATCCTTATCTGAGCTTCCTTTAGCCTTCCTTGTCAGCCTAAAGACAAAAACTGGCAATATATCAAAAACTCAGTCTGAAAATGACAGCAGGAAAATTAGGGGAGGGGACGATAATTTATTTAGGTT
Source organism: Grantiella picta (assembly GCA_013397955.1). Classification (NCBI taxonomy): domain Eukaryota; kingdom Metazoa; phylum Chordata; class Aves; order Passeriformes; family Meliphagidae; genus Grantiella; species Grantiella picta. The sequence goes on from VZRM01007287.1 coordinate 29,417, forward strand.
TTTAAAGGCTTCAATACATGAGCAGGACTAGTTATTTTGAGAATGACCATGACTACACACATGAAAATGTCTATGAAAGAAAAATAACTTTACAATATGTAGAAATTTGTAAGTCATTCAAGAGATAATGCTTTCACTGCATCTTTGTTTCAATAATAGGTATGTTTTTGTTGTATTCAAATAAATGTGATGTGTTGGTACAAATCATTGTGATTTCTATCCCTCACAGAGATATTTGAGAACACTGGGGTTTCTCTCATTTTTTTTCTTTGTTTATGAGGTTATATGAGTGTTTTGTTTTATTTTCCCTGAAATACGTGATGTTTTTCAAGCCTGTTCCTCTTGAGAAATGGAGGGAGAGAAGAGAAGATAAAATAGGAAAAGAAAAAAAAGCAGCTAAGCAATAGGGTTGTTGGACAATTACTGCAACTACTGTAGCATGTTATCCTATTACTGCTAAATACAAAAGTTACTGAGCTTTTCCTTACAAAATTTCAAATCAAACAAGATCTGGATTACAGCTCAAATTTTTTAATCACAGAGTTGAGAAGTCCAATATTCTTATACTAGTATGTGAGCAGTAATACTCTATTGTCAATGACAATGCTACAGCTTTTCAGTTAACTCTGGCACTAGCTTCCTTTTTTATCTGAAATTTGTTGTAGTGAATTGTTTAAACTTCATCTTCTGGTAATTGCTATTAATGACGTATTTCTATGAGATAATATTTTTAACAGTGCTCATAATCAAGGTATATATTAAGATGGGGATACAAACCTATTTGTAACTTGCATTCCTGCTTTATTTGATGTTTTGTAGCAACTCCTTAACTAAGCTAAGCATGACCAGTAATCAAAAAGACTAAAATCAAAGTGCTGCTGGGCTTACTAGTGTTTCTTTTTTAATCTGAACTATCCATAGTGTTCTCTATTGAGAGTCTCAATAATGGAAAGCGAGAATTTCACAGGCTATCAAAGCCAACAGAAAACCAAGACATTAATGGAAAAAGATCAGCAGGTCTTTGTAGCAAAAGCATTAACTCTAACATATTGGCTAAATTTGAAATTGTATATTTATATCTACTGTATCTAAGCCTCTACTTACATGCTCTGCTTGTTAACAGACACAGTGGGGCAAATTCTATCATCTGTTATTGGTGATATATGTCAAATGTTTACCATCTCAGATTAAAATGGATCTGAGAGAAAGGAAAAACTGAAAGAAAAATAAATGTTGATTATTACGATCACCACAACAAAGCTAAAGAAGTAATTCTCCTCTTATTTTCTTTCCCCCTTCGCCATCAAGATGAGCAGCCTGGTCATGCACAGATGTCTTCTGAATTATCAAATAACAAGAAGTAGTTATATGGGGGAAAAAAGGTAACAGAGAAGATTTATGAGGTTTATTGCTCTCTGTAAAGTATAAAATTTCATGTGGATCTGATAGTAGATGTATGAATTTTATTTTTTTTTTAATTGAATTGTATATAGACCAAAATAAATGGTACCAATTAAAAGAGACACTCAACTACCTACATTTCTTCTCCTTGTCTTTCCTCACTTCTTTCTTTTTTCTTCTCTTAAAAATTCTGTAAAGACAGATATTTTTAAGCATATTCAAAGATCTTTATCATCAGTTATGTTATTTGGGGAGAAGAATGTTTCAAATCAAATTGATCATTACGAAGTTTGAAAACTCCTCAAAACAAGCAGAACGTGTGTATGGACCACTGAAAAATGGTAGGCTATACTGCCACCCAAAGGCTCTGTTTAACATGTTACTTTTGTAATATACAAATATAAGTTTCCAGGTGGAATAAAGATTTAGTTAATTGTTTCGTGGTTGGTAGTTATCATGACTGATTTGCCAGCATCAGTAATTTAACAAAAGATTTTGTGAGTTTTACTTTTAAATATGAAGTTGCTCGTGACTCTTCTGAAATTATAATTTTTTAAATTATTAAAATCCACTTTCATATTTATTTTTCACTTTTGTCAGATAGTGTTTTTTATTCAGGTGCTATCTGCCCTGGATTTAATAATAGTATTTTCACATTATATAACTTTCTCTTTTCACCAAGCACAGAGTAGAAATTGTTAGCCTCTTGAGTAGAATTGGTGGTATCTATTTGGAAATAGGAATGTGTATCTTAGTTTTCTCTCATTTGTACAGTCATTGATCTGAATTCCATCTGATAACTTACAAACAGTTCACCTCCTTATTTTTAATGGGTGTTTTCTTGTCCACAACATATGCATGTGTCATTTACCTAAGTGTGACATATGGCTTTCCAGAATGCTCATTTTGTCTGGAAACTTACGTGTTGTAGACAGATTTGGAAACCTTGCTCCACTGTTTCTTCTGCTGTGTCATTGAGTGATTGTATGTTGCATAATTTGACAACCTCTTCTATCAGCTCATCAGCATAACCTGCAACATGCATAATAATTACAGCTTCATTTCAGGAAATACTTAAGAAAGGGTCAGAAATGTGTCAAACTGTCTAACTCCTTCTTCCACCACATCTGTTCTACTTAGTAGTTGGACAGAGTGGGACTCCCTTATAAAATAATAATGCATTTTTTTAAACTGCACTAATCTTTTAGCTGTCACACTGCTTATTCAATGTTATTCTAGAATGTGTCTTTTTGAAGATTTCTATATAAAATGTGATATTTTAATAATAACACATGAAAATCGTTGTGATCACTCTACCATAAGCACAGTCCTATCCTCCAACAAGGCTTGAATCATATCAAAACAGGATACAAAGTTCTGTGTCAATTTTCTGTGCAAAATTTATTATTATTTTGAGGGCCACAGTTAAGGTTAAGATGCCTATCATAAATGATTTACAGGTTTTTGAAATGTGCTTTAATAATTTGATATATCACCAAAGGCATTTATATAAGTGGGTAAAAAACATAATTATTTTATTTGCTTTCTGGAATATCTAAAAAGTGATTTCATAAAATGTCTCTAGTAAATTTAGTAACATTTTTGTGAATGTGGCTTTTACCTGAATTTTCCCCTTTAAAGACCTTGTGTAGGATACAGATTTTACTATTGTTATTTTGTTAGTGATCATTAGAACATATTTTCAATGTATTCCAGGAAATAATTTTTTTGTCATTAGACTCAATTTTTCATTTTAAATATAAAGTAGTTAGACATGCATATGCTTCATATGCACTGTATAAGTTGTACTATATTACATGTTATTGTTAAAATTGATGGAAAAATTAATTGCAATTCAGTTTTCTGATAAGCATCAGGAAATTCTGAAGAAAGCAATACATATGGTAGCTCTTCATTTTCCTGCTTAAACTTTCAAATTCAATTCCCTTTTTTTTAAGCAAAAGATCAAAGATGTCTTGCAGAAGCAGGAGAAGCAAGTTGTAATTCATGCCCATAAACTAGTATATGCAAATAATCCTCAGAAACTGTCAGAGCCTACAGCTTGTAGAGAGAGGAACTTCTTAACATTCTTGAAATTAGAGCCCTTTAAAACTACAGGGGAAACTGTCTTCCTCACAATAAAGCTGCAGAAAGAAAAGCTGACATTGCAATAGACTTGTCAGAGCTGTTTTATAACAGGTGATCTGTTTTCCATCTGATGAGAAAGTAAACATCAAGGACACTGTCCTACTTGGCATTTTTGTCAAAGATTTCGGTGAAAAAATATTTTTAAAGAATAGCAAGCTTCGTTTTGAGATTTTGATTTACACTGAGCAACAAAAATGTTAGATGTTACAGTGAGTCAGATGATGAAAAACTGTCTTCCATAGATTTCGTTTTGTGTGAGTCCCTTGCTAGAAAAATAACTACTTATTTTTGTATTGATATATTTTTCTTTTTCAGTGAGACAAAATGAAAACAAACCAAAAGTACTGAAGACAAGATATTTAACAAATGTTTAATAGAATAATTAAAATCTATTGATCTGTTATGGCCAAGAAGTGTTGAACAGCGCAGGGAGTAAATCTTATACAGATATCTGAATCACATAATGATGACCAAATTCTTATGTCTTTAAATGCATGTAAGCAATCATATTAGAATCAAACTTGTGTCTCCATTTTTCTTTTTTTCCTTTTCTTTGGGGGGGAGTGGGACACTATCTCATTCCAGGAACGTGCATCAAGGCATGGTGTCATATATTGTTTTTCAAACATTGCTGAGTTTAAATCATGCAAATAAGATCTCTTAATTGTAAAACGGACAATATGGTATCTGAGAAACTGACTGATAGTCTTCAGAACCAAAACAAAGAAAAAAAAATTACAGGGTAATCATTGATTGATAAAGAACAGCTTTCCTATCTCTTCCTATATATATTGAATATATATATAGATATATAGTGTATTTCTTATATATATCTATATATAGATATATAGTGTATTTCTACTGACTAGTGTCTGAGAAACTCAAAACATGTCTATGTATGTGTGCATATATATATGTAAATGTATTTATATGGTTGGATATGTATAGTCATAATTTTAAATCTGGAGACAAGTTTTATTCCCCAGTGGTCACAAAAGTTTTTTGAACATAGTTTCTTGGTTTCCTTTTTTCTCACAATCACAATTTTGAAGAATATTAAGGTTTTGGTGAAACTGAGGAGTTGAGGGGAGGAAGTCTTGTGGTAGTTTGTGACAATGATGACATCAAGTTACTTTTAATTACTGTACAGTGTGATTTTTTTTTTTGGTTTTTTTTTTTGTCATTGTTGGGAGAAACTTTGTAATAAACCCTATGAGTACCTCTGGTGCTTTTGGTCCTTTTTTGATTTTGAAAGTATTATTTAGATTCTCCCATACCATTTACTCTAAGTCCTCATTCTTAGACATACTTAGGTCAAAAATTCATTATAGCCAGAAAACCAGATTAAATTTTCTTTTTTTGATTTAGTATTTTTAACTAATTATACAATAAGCCCCAATATCCTTCTAGTGGATTTGTCTAGGATTTGTATTCAAATAGAAAAACATTTAGCTGTATGACTTGAAATCAATAAAGTTTGTTGATTTGACCCCGCTACATCTGATATTTTGTTACATTTAAAATATATTTAATTCCTTCTTGAGTTATAGGATGAAAGTATATGCAATTTTCATTCTTTTAAGAGAGCAAGGATTTTTGAGTCAGTAATAATTGTGCTGTAAATTAGACTGACAGTGATGCCTAAAATGCTGGTAAAAATAAGACGCAGACACCGCAGTATAGAGAAAAGGGTATTACCTTGGTTTAATAGGATCCCAGGTGCACCATCATCAAAGGTGGTACCATGACGAAAAAAACTCCCATGTACAACGGGTACACAATTTTATGGACTTCACCAATATGCATACTTATCTAAAATCTCCCAACAAGAACCGTAACAAATGAAGTAATTGTCCCCTTATTCTAATTATCTCCACGCAAATGAGGCTACCACTTAGTTTACAAAAACATGTTCCAGAGATGAGGCTCCGTTTAAGTTTGGTGCCTCACGTTCTTGAGATTGTGAGGATGTTTCGTCTTCCCCAAAGAATTCTGAACTAGGCTAGAGTACAAGGGTTATAAACATGTGGGGCTAAGATACAGGGAGTGAAAAGTACAGGGAATGGGAAAGGGTATAAAATGTATAAAAAGTGTATAAAAAGAGTATAAAGAGAAAGGACAAAAAACCATCTGGCATCATTTCTCCTCTTTTTTAGAGACTAACAAGACTTTACCTTGTCTAGTCTCTAAACTACATTACAGTACTTACAGCACTAGTTTACATAACTAAAAATAATAACTACAATTACAAATATCATAAATGTTTTTCTTACTCAGGTAACTATGAAGTGAGGGCGTGGAAGATATGGTCAAATTTTAAGGTGTAATTTTGGACTCACTTTATACAGAATTTGAATTTTTTTCTAAACTTTTCTAATTTTAAATGACTAGTTATTATATTCATCTAGAGGTGGTAACTGGGTGCAGATCTAGGAATTGCTCCTATTAAGAGTTCTGGATATATTTTGGATCACAGTGTTGTGTAACTTTTGGCTGAGCCTCGAGTCATGGTTACCAATTGGGCAAATAACAGACATGTAAAGAACAGCTCAGACTACATCATTTTGATTTGCATCAGTCTCTGTTTTTGATGGTTTCAGGGGCAGAAGCTTTCTTTATTCTGGAGTAGTGGATTTACAGGTTTTTTTAGTAACCTTTCTCAGAAGTGAGGGTGGTCCAAGCAAAACTTGGAATGGTCCCTTCCACTTAGCTTGGAAGGGGTCGCCGGTCTACTATTTGATGTAGACCCAGTTTCCAGGCTGAAACAGGTTAGCAGGGGTGTCTAATCTTATAGCTTTGGACAGCACGACGAATCTCTGGAGCTTCTGCAAAATGGAGCTTAAGGCTGTTAAGTGTTTCTGTAAATCAATTTTTTCCCTCATGTGAATTTTCCCCGGAATGTGTGGAACCTGATATGGTTTGCCATATAGGCTTCCATAGGGACTTATATTGTCCCTCCACCTTGGCTGTATGTGGATCCTCAGTAAGGCTATAGGCAAAGCCTGAACCCATGTCATAGATGTTTCTTGACAGAGATCCTTGTGGGTCCCTCCCAGGGTTCTATTTATACGTTCAACTTTGCCACTTGCTCGGGGCTTGTATGGTGTATGCAAGTCCCAAGTAAGTCCTAGAATCCTGCTACCTTCCCCGATCACTGTTGCAACAAAATGTGGTCCCGTATCTGGTCTCCTACGTCTTCTATATCCTCTGTGATTTTGTTAATTGCCTTTAAATTTTGCACTAATTTGTAACTTTTACTATCCATTGTTTTATTTGGATTCACTGATACAGTCTTAATCAGCTCAACAGTAAACTCTTAACTCATATACGGAGTGTGTTTGTTATTGTTTGTAAGAGGATTTTTTATGTGAAAGGTGTGCCTGCTGTCTTTGCTAGGAATATCAAGTCCACAAATCAGGAATGTCATTAAGAAGCAAATTCTAAAGTTGAGATCAACATTTTTAATTCACAGTTTTATTGCAGGAGAACATCAAGTAATTAATTAACAACTTTCAGACTTTAAAATATGTGTTGATCTGGCATAACTCAAACACTTCACAACTGATTGTAATGACTATCATGTTTATAGGGGTTCTAAATCAAATTTTTGCTTCTCAACAAATTTACATTCATTTTGAGGGTAGTTGTAGAAATGGATAGTTAAATATTTTTCATAAATTCTTCTTAATAATATATCTTTATGACAAAAATGTATAAAACTAGTAAGTGGTAGTTGAGGCTTAACTTTGTTCAAGCCTTAATGTATACCTCACATCTTCTATACTATTCCAAAGTAGACTTAATCAGAAAATTAACATTCCAGTAAGTTCTCATGCTCCAGAACAGGAAAAAACTAAGCAGTTTCTTGCTTTGTCAGTGTTCTGGTTTATAAAGAGCTCTAGCGGCACTTTCCTGCTCTTGACTGAGAGCAGTACTCTTTGCTTCTTCAAGGCACTAAAAACTATTGCAGACTTGGTCAATTTTAAAATCATAAAGAAATCAGGCTTTGCACTCCCACAGTCCCCTCTGATTAAAAGGAATCTTCTTGATTTAAACAGATTTATTACTCTTTGCCTACTCTCTCAACATGCACATTAAAAAATGCCTCTAAAAATTCAGGAAGGACTCATTCAAATGTGATCAAATTCATTGCCATTGGACTACCACAAAATAATGGAATAAGAGATGCACTCTTTTGTTGTTTGCACACAACTACTCATCAAATATTTGAAAACACTTTCATGAAATGCTCTCTCTGGGATGAAGTTAAATCTAAATTTTGATCCTGCAATTTGATGAGGAAGTATGAGTCATTTTTTATGGTGGTTTTAATGGTTTGATACCAGCTAAGTATGTCTGACACCTCCTACCACTCTCATTCTTTGTACAGTGAGATGATTGAGTAGTGTTGTTACTCAATAATACGCTTAGGGTGCTTTAATTAAGCTTTTAAAAAAACGTTCCTTAAATACATAATACGATTTTGCAAGCACATAGTCCCACATCTTGTGTAAGCCTCTCTTTTTCCCACTGTATTTTTTCTCTTCTAATCATAACTGATAGTGCAGACAAGAATAGTCATCTCCTTGTGCTCAGTACTTAACATGATTCTAACCACGGAAAGTCTGCACATCAAAGGGTTACAGTAAAAGACAGTGTAATATTATACAGAATAATCAGGAGTTTATTTTACAGAAGAGCCCTAAATATGTCATTAAGCATGTAAGAGATTTTCAAAAGCACCTAAGCAGATTATGTATCTAACTCCCATTGACTTCAAGGTAGCCAGATGTCTTTGGGAGCTGTGAAACTGAAAATATGATAAGACAGATGATGTTTGAATTACTAGAGTAGAGTGACACCTCTAATATTATATCTAAGAGCTGATATGTTTGGCTGGTGGGGAATGAAAGTTGGTTGGGCAGAAGTGAAAGATCTGTGGAAAGATGGAATAATTTAAATGATAACTAATGAGGTCTGTGCATGTAAGGTATGAATCACATTCCTAATGCTATTATAAATATGCCATGATGAATAGCATGAGAATTGCACGAAGTCAGGATACAGTGCTCCAAGACCTTCACTTTTATCCAGTGTAATTTACTTCATGAAATTTTATAAACAATGACAATAGAGAAAATTAAATCAAAAACAGAAAAAAAGCTTATCACAGTTAACACAAGATGACAGTTTCATCTCGCTGTAGTGATGCTGGCTTAGAACTAAGGACAAAATGCTACCACAAAAGAAAGGGTTTGGTAAATTTTTATGTGCATTATTTTGTGGTCTTCCAATTTCCCATGCTGTAGAAATCACTAAGCAGCTTCTGATTAAAACAGCTATAGCAAATAGACTTTTTTTTATGTTGTTTTCTGTATAATTAAGAGAATTGTGCTCTTAATTCCAAAATCGTGTCCAGATAAGACCATGCTCAAAAATTTTTCTTTGCTTAAAAGGTTTCTTCAATATCAATTTGGAAAAAAAAGCCCTAAAACCACCTGTCTTCAAGATCTGAATTGTACTCACTTCAACAGTGTGTCAGACACTGGAAATTTTCCCACTGTGCATTTTTATTCGGCTGTAAAACTACCCACTCCAATTGGCACAATCAAGAGGATCTTAAAATCAGAGTACCATTTGACAAAACAAATTTAACAGTAAGTCAAATCCTCAGGTTTAAAGATTTAAGATGAAAGATCACTGGATGACTATCTGACATCCCACAGAGATTGTCACCCTCTTCTTACTAGTGAAAGCAATTCCATATGTTTCTTTCGGAGGAAATTTTTTGTCTGTGTCAAAGACCATACTCATGTGATATTCACAAATAAGAGATTTCTTTGCATTTTCTTAGCAAAGAATCTGGTTGAATACTAACCACTGAACACTAATTCAATGATTTTCCTATTACAATAGTGCTTTTAAAAATGGCTAAACAAAACCTGTATAAATAGGTCAAGGTTTTCATGGTAAAATAGTTACCCAATGAAATACATGAAACAACTCCATTTCCTGTGTACTAACTCCTTGGTCATATCTTCTTCCTCACAGATGTATGTTATTCTAGCAAAATTAATTAAATGAACACTTAGAACACAGAAACAAATGAGAAATGGTGTAAACTCAGAATTTTTCTGACAGAAATCGTTTCATTTGGCTTGAAACCACAGCCTCTTTTCACTATAGTAGACCTCCTTTGCAAGAAAGCTTCAAAAATATGGCCTTGAAATAAAATATGTAAAACAGAAATTCATCCCTGTGGCTAGCACAGACCTTTCCCGTGAGAATTTTTCTCTCTTTTTCTTGTGTTTTTATCGACAAAGATAAAGTTTGGATGTTATTAAAACGGTTTCTCGAGATGTGTGCAGTTCGGGCCTGGCCAATAGGCTTAGGGGGAGGTTTCAGACTGACCAATCTGAGTGACCTTTGAAAAGTCTATATAAGTTGGAAAAATAAAAAAAATACAGATCTTTTATGCTACACTGAGTCGGAGGTCTTCTCTCTCTGCTAGCAGCTCAACAGCGACACATCCCCATTTATTCCGTAAACATGTTCACATCTGTATTGCGAATGAGCCACATCACTGATGAATTTGCTCTAACTTCCTTGTTACTGATGTTCTGTGAATACCTGGGGATACATGGAAATCTGGAGGTACTCATGCTCCTCTAAATTCTTTTGTGACATATTGTTTGACAGAGAATCCATGTGTTCTGTATTTAAGGAAAGTGTCCTACCTTCAGACTGAAAAATAATATATTCTTTTTTTATTTTTCCTCAAAAAGGGCAGTTTGCAGATAAATCAATAAGGTTTTAATTACAGTATCTTATTTAGCAAACAGGATCCCTGTTCTGCACTGTAACTATTTTCTTCAAATAATATTTAGCTGTGGGGTCTTGACATACTCAGAAACTCTTTAGACATAGACCCTTAAAGGAAAGGAAAGTTTTCATTTCATGAAAATAAACTGTCACAGCTCCAGGTTTTCTTTCACAAGACTTCCTAACCCACCCACTCATCACTAAAAACAATGGGAATCTTGTCTTTCATCTGGGATTTCATTAGATCTTATTTAGCCACAAAAATCTGGCAATCTTGAGCAATTGGCCATCTGTACAGTTCAAGTGCATTGAGGGATGTATCTCATGCTTTTGAAGCAGAATCTGCAAATTTAGTGTTTTTGAACACAATAGAGAAAATGCATTTCTTGTCACACTCTGCAGGGATGCAGATAACTTCCTTTGTGGAAAAAAAACCAAAGTAGACCAACATAGTGTACATTGCAGGACTCTGATATTGACTCGGCTGGTTAAAGCATTGTGCTAATAGCACCAAGGTCATGGCTTTGGTCCCTGTAAGAGCTGTTCACTTAAGAATTGGACTTGATGATCCTTGTGGGTCCCTCCCAGCTCAGAATATTTTGTGATTGTATAGATAAGTTTCATCTTTGAACAACTAAAGGTGCTCTTTGTATGATTTACATAATTTTTTGCCTGTTTTTCTATACTAGGAGCTCTCCACCCTCCATTCTCTCTAGTAAGAGAATTCATTTGAGGGAAAAGGTTTCCCAAAATTTTTATATTCTGTCACTTTCTCAAACAGCCAAAAAGTATTAAAAAATTCTTTAAGATTAGGACATTGCCAGCTTGGAGCATTTTATAGATTTCTTGTTTCTTCTCCTTCCTCTCTATCATACCATAACCAGATATAACTTTTTAACAGTTTCTTTGTTTATTTTATTTGAAGTTGTTTTGAAATATGATCCACTCTACCCTTAAAATTATATGATGGTAGGTATATGATCACACTTTGCAATTTTTTTTTTTTTTTGTGTTCTGACTAATTACCTACGTGGAGCAGGGAGTTACATGACCTGTACTTTCAAACTTTGATACTAATGGTACCCCCACTGAGAGAAATACAGGTAAATAGCTGTTTAACAGTTTAGAGATCAGTCATTGTTTTCCAAGCAGAGATTTTGCCAGCAAAGACAGGAATGAGAAAAAAATCTATAGGTTTTTCTTTTCAGTTAATTACCCATGCACAAGTTTTTGGTTGGGTTTGTTTTATTTTCTTGGTTTTTTCTCAAGAAAATCAATTGTGTTGCATGATGAAAAGCTGCTCACTGGTTGAGGCGTTGTCCCCCAAAAATCAGCCGTGGCCCCAACACCCCAACAGAAAGGCAAACGGCTGTTCCAGGCATGCCGGCTGAGCAGGTGGGCTGCTCCAGAGCCGGGTCCGGGGAGCGTGTAGCATGGCGTGGAGCTCAGGCGACAGAAACTCTGCAGGAACTAGGGTGAGGCAAAGGAACGTGCTGGACACTGTTTCTGTTCTTCCAGGGAGGTTTGCAGGTCTTAGGGGGGGTTGCAGGGGAGGCGAACTGGGAGGAGCGCGGGGTAAAGGCGAGTGGGCTGGGAGCCCAAAAACAGTGACCCCAAGCACATGCTGGCAGGTGTTTATAAGGGAAGGGAAGAGGGGAGGGAGTTAGCTCTAAGGAGCCAATCCAGAAAGGTCTGAGGGGAAAAAAGGCAGGGGTACACACCAATAGACTTCTGATAAGGCAGGGCGCATGATTCAAAACAGCCAATAACATACAGAGCAGGAGAACAAAGGAAAAACCTCATGGACTCTGCAGTTGCTACAACTGGTATGGGATTTTTTTTGGCTCCTCCCTTCCACTTGTCTGTATGAATATGACCACATTTTTCATTATCCAATTCAGGTACTTCAGGCTTCAGAATAGCTCTCTGATGCATCAATTAATAGTCAATTTAAATATAAATATCAGGCTATCTCCAATTCTGGCCAGAATCATTGATTTAATTTCCTAATGACAGAAGAATTAAGTAATAGGGGCTAAGTAGGAATGCAAGCAATCATGTGTAACCATGTGCCAAATTGATATTTCAGCAACTCTGATAACTTATTAGGATGACGGCCATGAGATGTCACAGAGCTGAATGATAAATCTTCAGTCTGCTTCTTTTGTACTTCTCCTTTAAAATAATTTTTCTATTGCAAAATTAATTGGCATTTGTGTTGACAGTTAGTGTCATCTTTAGTAGTGGTTAAATTAAGAAGCTCACAATTTAACCATATGGGAAATAGTAAAGCAAATAATTTTGCACAATAAACGAGCAGATAAAGGCGGCTGGAATTCCTTTCACATAAGGCCAGCCCAAGTCTGACACATCATTAAAGTTCATTTCATGGCAGGATACAGCTCTTAAGCACTGTAGAGTTCTATAAATGGAGAATTTCACAAAAGAGGTGTAAATTGGAAAACTCTGTTCAGAATTTCAAGCCTAAAAGCTCAGATGTCAATAGTAGCAGAACAAATATATCTTAAAGGTTGAAATAAACTTCTGATTGCCATGAGGATTTTGGGGAGGAAGTCAGAAACACAAAGTAGTGATGAATCTTCATGGTCATACATGTTTTCAAGTGACTAAAAAGGGTCAATGATATTTTAATGAAAAATCCAATGTCACTCATGCCTATAGGCTAGATTTTATGTTTTCAAATGAAAAAAGACATTTTTTAAATGAATTAACGACTATGCAGTTTAATTATCTCCCATTATTCTCAGTAGCATATTTACCCCTGATTTTAGAGGAATGAAAATATCATATCTTACCTACTTCTGAAAAAATGTCACACATCCAATACAATCATAACAGAAGGATGTTTTCCCCTCATCCTTGTAGTACTCTAAACATTGACAAAACTCTAGAGGTTTCAGCTAGTGACACCCAACTTGCATATACTTTACCAAACTGCCTTATTCTAGATTGTCTTCCAGAAGGCTACTACAGAGTGGGTTTCTTTCTATTCTTTGTGCTCAGGTAAAGGATACAGGATTTTCAGATTGTGTTGAATATCAAACAGGCTGGGAATGTCCCCTGAGAGAAATGGTGCAGCTCTATTCCAATCTTAGGATCTTAAAATAGATTATGTGTACAGAGAAGAAAGCTCTGTCTAAAATAGAGACAGTGTAACTCCTGAGCAATACTAAGAATCAGCACCATTAGTAGTCTGAAAAGGATTTGTCAAGCAGCGTATGCATACAATATTTGTTGCAGAATTTTGTTACTGTTGTTCTTCTCTTGCATGCTATGACTGATAGTGATTTTCCATGTTTCCTAATTAATCTGGTTTTGGACAAACAAATGCCTTTGAAAATTAATGTAGGTGGTGTGTTTTGAAAATTACACTCTCAGGTACAGAAGCAGAGTGGATACTCCATAAATGAGATGTGTAACTTCCCTGAAGCATTTCTGTCCCAGAACTCATTTACAGGTTTCAACAAGCTTTGTGTAAGGGGACCACACATTGGTTTTTCTTCAAAACCAGGTACTGGATTGTGAGGTTGTGCAGCTCACTAATGTATGGTGGCTGAATGCATATTCCAAAAGCTTTACTCCTAACCCCCACCCCAAATCCTACAAAACTAAATAAATTAACTAAAGAAATATTAGATTCTCTAATGCTATCTCTGGGCAGTTGTGATATCTTAATAGGTGAGCAAAACAATTAACCTGCAAAATAATGATTAGAGTACTTTAAATACTAAAAGTAATAAAATATACCAATTATATAGATTATGCTTTCAGACACATTTTCAGAGATTAAAAAATACAAATGGAGCTGGTAAATCCTATGTGAGTTTAAAAGACACTTGTATTAGTAAAAGAGATACCTAATACATCCAAAATAACTGAAATCATTTGAGATATTAATTCTTTCCTCAGTTACTGTAAATGGTGTATAAGAATTTTCTCTGAGCAGAATAAAACTTTAAAATTTTCAGATAAATTATCCCTATAATTTATTATGAATGAGGTAATTCTAAATAAACAGAATAATTCAAAATGTGTACAAAGAACCAGAAGCTTAACCTTACTAAAAGGTCGAATTCTGTCTGCAGATACATGAACTTTGAAGGAATGCTCAAGGGCAGAGCTTAAGCCCTGATGTTAATGTTACAAATTTAGAAAATATATTATTGAAAATATACCACTTTAAAGACGTTTCAGAGTCATGTGTGTTAACTGTGCTGCATGGGGATTAGGCCTTTGTGAGAGAACTCAGGAGAACTGAAAGTAATTCGCTGTTGGAGGTAATGATAGTCCTGAAGATTTCTCACAGTTTGTGATGACAGACATGACTGAAATAGTTTATAAACATATAGCTTACAATTACTTTTATCAAAATAATGAGTGTGGAATTATAGGGATAGTTTTTGGTGCTCTGATATTGTGACTATTCAATATTTAAGGAATACAAGCTCTCCCAAAACCAGAAAACAAATGAAAAGAACACACAGGGAAGGCACACTTATTCCTGTATATAGAGAATGGTGTTTAAAGTCTTCCAGCACTGATTTCTGAGATGAGTGTTCAGCTTTCTCATCCACCTGGGAGGAATTAAGATCCAAATCATGGAGAACATGCTTTAGGCAGGAAGACTTGGACAGTTTCTGTGTAGGGAGCTAGGGAGGAAGAAGAAAATATCTCCATTTGAAACTCTTCCACTGGGCAATGAAAATGAAATAATTCTCTAGTCTACACTGTAGGGTACTCAATAAATGGAAGTTTGTAGATCCCAATCCCCAGTTCAAAGCCTGGCTGTGTAGTTTAGTGAATTATCTTTTTCATATAAAATATACAGCCAGTCACTGAAGCCCAGACATATTTGTTGGTTCCTTCCATTGTAGCAGCAGCTGCTGGTCAATCCCCACTGACAATGAGGAAA
>VZRM01007287.1:44736-73194 GCA_013397955.1 Grantiella picta
TTTCATCCAGCATAAAGTAAGTCCTATGACAGCTGGAAAACCGTGAATGTAAAGGAAGTAGGGTACTCTATTTACATGAAAAAACTACAAGGAAATGGCAACTGTCATTATGGGGCTCTGAGGATTATGAGGGAGAGAAAAATAAAAGGGGAGGTTTTGTATTCTGGTTTTCCCAGGAGGCAACTAGAGATGAGCAGGCAGGTAAGCAGGGTTTCAGGATTTTAACCTTGGGTGCTGAAATGTATAAGTTTGAGGGATTTAAATATTTATTTTTCTGATATATCCCACCTTAACTTCTAAGAAGTAGTTCCTTATAAACAGTTAGAAATGTAAGCCTCATTGATTTCACTGAGAAAGAAGTTTCCAGATTCCTGCAGGTGCTGTGGTTACTGTCAGCTTTTGGTTTCTCTTTCCTTGTGGAGAAGACTCACCTTTGGTTCTTCCTCTCTGGGGTTTAGTGAAATTTCTGAAATGGAAATCAAAATAAAAGTGTAATTATAATGTCCCAATGTTCTTTTTCACACACTTATCCCTTATGTGAAACTCTGTATTCATTGTTCATCATCGTCATTTCATGGCAAATACAGTTAGACAAGTTAGGTGCGCCACTTCTGGTCTGCAGTATCTTGGGTCTGATTAATGATGTTACTCAGAGACTCTGGGGGGAGTTTAGAATGCTCAATACCTTGCGATGGTTAACATTAGCAGAGATTCACTTGTTTGCAGAGCAGAAAACCTTTATTGACAGATAGTAATGACATCAAGACTTTATTTTAAAAGAATTAATGCAGTCAATGGGTTTTAGCAATGTAGTATATCAATCAAAGCCATGCACAAATTAAGGTATGGCTGAAATAACAGTACCTTTAGAGCACAATTTCTTCCTGTAAGTATAAAAAAATCAAAGGAAAGTTCTTTGTAGAGATCCATGCATTGATTTAAAGACAGTCTTTTAGTTGTGATGGTGTTTTAATTGCTATGTATTCTTTTCAAGTTAAAGAAATATAAAGTGTTTTTTTCTGGTATTGATTTTTTAAAATTATTATTATTATTTCAAGTCCCCAACAGACACCAAGGCAGACATTTCTAGTAATGTATAGTACAATTTTAACATGGTATAATATTCTGGCAAGAATTGTACATTATGTGATGGTTATAAGCAGATATCAGACAACATGTTTTTCTGTTAGCATAATCCTCTTACCTTGTGATACTATAGACTTACCTGGTACTCATATATTGTTTCTTACCATGGACTCTTTCTTTGGCAAATATCATAGCCTGTACTTCAGCCTGCCTTCTGCCATCATAAACATTCATACATCACATAATTAATCAAGCAGGAAAACAGAATCCCTTCTAGAAAGTAATTCTGAAAATATAGTGTTGAGACTATTTTTGAGCTGAATTTTAATTTGACTGTTACTCCTTTGGTTTACCATGCAGGTACATGAATATATGAACACCATTTGTTAGTAGCATTAGAAGCCTCCAATACTACTGACTTCATTCATCCTGCTAGAAAAGATATATTAAATCTCAGAAAAGATATATTAAATCTCCTGAGCACAGGATTTGAGGTGTACCCAGTTGGCTGAGAAGATTAATGGCACCCTGGCTTGGATCAGCAATAGTGTGGCCAGCAGGACCAGGGCAGTAATTGTCCCCCTGTACTCAGCGCTGGTGAGGGCACACCTCAAATCCTGTGCTCAGTTTTGGGCTCGTCATGACAAGAAAGGCTTGAGCACATGCAGAGAAGGGCAGAGGAGCTGGTGAAGGCTCTGAACACAAGTCCTGCTGAGGAGTGGCTGAAGGAGCTGGGGGCGTTCAGCCTGGAAAAAGGCGGCTTAGGAGGGACCTCATTACTCTTTACAATGACCTGAAAGGAGGATGTAGCCAGGTAGGGGCTGGTCAGATCTCCCAACAAGTGACAGGAGAGCAGGGAATGGTCTTAAGTTGCACCAAGTTTAGATGGGATAACAGGAAAAAACTTCACAGAAAGGGTTGTCAAGTATTGGATCAGTCTGACCAGGGAATTGGTTGAGTCACTTTCTCTGAGGGGATTCAAAATACATGTAGATGTGGCACTTAAAGGCATGGTTTACTGGTGGAGTTGGCAGTGCTGGGTTAATGGTTTGACTTCGTGACCTTAGAGATTTTTTCCAACCTAAAACATTTGGCTATTTGTGGTAATGCAATTTTCAGATCTCCATGTGCTCCCTTTGTTTCCCTGCTCTGTATGCCATTGGTTCATTTTGAAATATGCTCTGCCGTACTTGTAAACCTATTGGTGTGTACCCCTTTTGTTAATCTTCCCTTCCTTCTCCTGAGACTGGCTCTCAGAGAACCAGCCCCCGCCCCCTTCCTTTCCCCTTAAAAGCCAGGTCCTGGGTCTGGGAGGGTCTGGTCTTATCTCCAGGCTGGCAGCCCCTACCCTATCCCTGTCTTCCCCCCTTCTCCTCCCCTGCAACCCCTCTCCCCATTAACTCAAATAAACCTCCCTGCCAGAACAGAGATGAGTCCAGGTTCATTCCTTCGTCTTACTCCATTTCCTGCTAGAATTTCTGTGGCCGGAGACCCATGCCACGCTAAGCGCACCCCAGGGGCCGCCCGGCCCGGACTTGGTAGAGATACGTGCCGGGGAGACCTTGTATTGTGAGGCCACCGCTTCCTGCAGCCCCCCCCGCAGAGAGAAACGTCAGCTATTCATTAAATCACTGTGAGAAGTGGCTTAGGAGAAAAATTTCCATTTGGCTTATATCAGAGACTAGATTTTAAAAACTCATTTAAACAAACAAACATTAAATCCAAAACATAAAATTGGATGAAAAATATTTTAAAGTATGCTTTTATTTGTTCGTCCTGAAAGTATTTAATTTTGGAAACTTTTGAAATTTACTGTGACAGGAAAATACTACTATTCCTTTTAAATAGTGCAATCATTTCACAGGAAAAATAAAATATCATGAACTCCTAGTCATTTCATTACGCAGAATCAATATTTTTCAATCAGCTTCAGAGTTCCGTATAATAATAATCTATTTCATTGTATTCTACCACTTGAAAGTCCCATCTCCATATCATCTGTGAAAAGGTGAAAATGCCTCCAGCTAACACTGCAATCAACACACTGTTGAATTATGAATTTTGCCCTGAAACACACAAACTGCTATCATTGTTTATGTGAGTAATATTAACCAAAACCTATATAAAGATTTGAGTTTCACTCAGATTTGCTAACAAAGGAACAAATAGTAGGCAGGAATAAAGGTGGGAGATTTAGTAGGGAATCCTGGGTCAGGAATGGATATTGTGGAGAAATTTCAAATCACCTACTGGCAATTTATAAAACAGCAAAATATATGGAAAGTCCTTGTCAGATTTTTCAAGTGTCAGTGTAATTGGGGTGTAAATGTGGGGAGTAATATTATATCAGTATAAAGACTTCTAAATCAGCAATGCAGTCTAGTGAGAGAACAATTTAAACCTCAAATTTTGGGTTGAATATATGGCTGCAACTGCTTAATAACCTGGAGCTATTCTTGAAGTATCTGTAAGAAACTATGAGCTAACTATCCAAAAATAATCAAAAAAAATATTTTGTGATTTTTTTTTTATTTTAATGGAAACAAGAAAGCAAAATTGAGGGATTACTCAGTTACACTGTATTTTGTAGTCCACTGCACAGAAAACACGGTGAAATATATTTGTGTCTACACTGACAGGGTATTTTAACGAAATTAAAGCCACAGCTCATAATTGGAATTATGCTGTATGGCACCTCCTTTAGCACTACTTCTGGATTTTATGCAACATGTGAGGTAACCTACATAAATAAGGGACGGAGTTCTCAGTCTTATATCCTACATGGAAGTTACCTCCGGTGGAAGTTTACTACCTTTGGGACATAAAAAAAGGTGCTGATTCTCATATTTTTTCTCTGTCTTGGTTCAAGGAACTTGCTTGTTTTCAGCCGAACAGCAGAGCTTTTAAAAAAGAGCTTTTGATCCTTTCCTGCTCTTCTCATCTCCATTCTTGTCTTCAGCTTGGTGGTTACAGCACTCTGTGTTCCACACCAGCAGGCGTGGGTTCAAATCCTGGCAGACTGAAGTGAGAATAAAATCAAGTCTTCCATCTCCCGGAAATGTGCACTAACCACTATTATGAAAATAAACTGGTGGTAGTAGCAGCATTTGAAAAGAAAGCAGCAGCTACTGCAGTGTTGTGTGAAATGCCCAATCTTGTTACTATGTGTTAGGGATCCTCCGAAAAACACCATGAGGTCAAGTCCCTGAGGAGAATTGCACACACACACGCTGGTTTCTGAGTTGCAGTCAGACAGAGACTCCTCACATGTGATGACACATATCTCAGCAATCTCAAGTTTGAGAGACCTGTGGCCACACTCAGGACAAAAACTTCCAGGGACTTAAGAAGTGCTTAAAATTAAAGTTAAAAAAAAATAGATAAAATTGAGTAAGAATATAAGATGCCACAAGCCTTAGACAGATCTTTGAGTTTTCAAGATCACAGGTTTTGACATAAAATACTATATCCTATCTGTCGGGGTCAATATACACAGGAAGAGAGGAAAAGGACTACGGGGGTTAAATCTGTTCCATTGTTTTACTCTGGAACAATTTCAAATTCCTTGCAAAATTACTTAATATAGTTCGCAAAACTCTCAGATTTCATGACCCAGCTTGCAACTTGATGGAATAAACCTTTTCTGTGTATTTTATTACTTTGATGAAAGTGGCTAACCAAGCAAATATTCATCTAAACAAGCATATTAGTACAATTAATTAAACTAATTAGAGAGAGAGAGCAATTTTAATTGAGGTCACAGTAAAGATGGAGCCAATGAATTACTATTTTCAAACATTTAAATTGTCAAATAAAACAGGTAATCACTGAATTATGGGTATGACATGAGATGAAGTTATTTTATACTAAGCTTGATTTACAAAACAGAATTCAGAATCTTTAAAACTGGTGAGCAAGCAATTCCAGTCACTGCAGTTATAATTTCCTACCAGAGAATTAGCAAAGAAATTTACAAGATGTATATGTTCCTCATTTAACCATCTAAGCTACTTCAGAAAGGTTTTAAATTTTTAATCAAAAGAATTGTCTACTCTTTCTAGACTTGCTAGTTAGTCATTAAAAATATTATTTTCTTCTTAAAATTATTTTAAGTAAAATAATCTTCTAAATCCTGTGTTTATTGATTTATTTATTGGCAGATGCATTTATTTTAGAAAACAACAAATGGTCTTTTTGTTCTACATACATGCATTTGTGCATGGCTGTGTAAAAGAAAGAAAACCTGATTAATGTAAAGTTTAAGTTTCTTCTGCTCTGTTTTCTATAAAGAATAGAAGACATTTATGCAAGAAAAGTTAGAGTTTGGAGCTACATTTTTGTACTTGATCAGGGTTGTAAACAGATTTAAAAAAATTCAAGAAATCCTGTTAAAATTAAGAAATTAAATTATTCAGAATTATTTCAATTTAGACATCACAAATTGTACTGTGTCTTTTCCTTACCGTTGTATTAGAAATTCCTTTGAATCATCTTGTTTCTTAAGAAGTTATTCGGTATTTGCCAAATCAATTAATTAAAATATTTCTGTTATTTTAAATTAATCACAATGAATATTTTGGTGGTTTCTTACCTTAAAACTGATTTAACTATCAAAGTAGTCTAGTATATTGCTGTACTAAGCATTTTACTACTGTGAAGAAAAAGGCCTTCATTTAGATCATTACATCTGAGTGAAAGGCTAGGCTTCTTTAAAAATTTAAAGAAACAAATTGTTTTTTCTAGGCAAGTAAAAATATTTTTTTTTCATGACAAATAAGAATAACGATCAAAGAATCTGACTGTGCCCATGAGATGCTTCTGATGTCAAGAAAAACATTATTGTGGCTTACTGGAGCCACTTAAAGATGTTGCAAGGAGCAAAAATGGCACTGAAGAGAGGAGGGTGAATATGTCTGCAGAAGGGGAAACCTGACAAACACCAATGTACCTCAGGCTAAGTCCTCTTCTAACCTCCCTACTCAAAGAATTATGAATCTGCCACATGGAATATGTTTTAAGCATCTGTTAGGCTCATATTGGAAAGGCAATGTAATTATTTTAATTGAAAAATTTCACTGACATAGACAATAGTAATTTATATAATTCTGTATCAGTAATACAATGTAATATAGTGAATCCACTGCCATATACAATAAATATCAAGAGTAAGACCTGCATCTGCAGAACCTCAGATAAAATTCTGAGCTCAGACTGAAGTATAAAGGCTTCATATTTGTTCCCCAAAGGAACTTGTATTTTTACAATTTTCCCTTGCCTGCACAGAAAGCTTATTTCTCCTTTTACTCACAATTTCATTTTAGAATGAAGAAAATAAAATTTAGCAATTTGCTAGTCATGACCAACACGAAAAATGTTAATTTTGCTGCCATTATTTGGACCCTCCCTTGTAACAAACATAAAGTGCCATAAGCCTGATTCTTGCCCTGAAGTAAAGCTGACACTTTTAGCTCAGCCCAGTAACAGAAAAGAGGTGAAGAGATCCATTATCAATCTCTTAGATACAACTATTTGGGGATGAAGGAATTGACAGAGCTGGATTGCAAATTCTGGCAACAAGAGCGATGTGTCCAACCCAGAACACTGAATTCTTGCAGTGTGCTTTAACCAATAAACCCCTGGTGAGGATGGGATGGCATTTATTTCCCTACCTCTCACTGCAAATCCGCCGTTATGAAATGAGTAAAAGACCTGAAAAGAGAATGAATAAGTGATTTAGTTGTCAAGTGGAGGCTGCTGAGGACACTGCTACCTTCCTCATTCTTTTTCCATCAACATAATGTGATATAAATACTCCCCTTACTCTCCTCTACCTTCTTCTAATTAAAAGCAAATGATGACTCTGATACAATGATGTTTTAAATGTCACAGTCCTGTAGAATTTCAACAGTTCTGCATTTTTAGCAGCTTAGAAGCTCTGCAGAACAGTTTCTGATTTGCATTTCATCACTACTTTAATGGAGGAACAGTGGTAAGTGTACGAATTAAAGCTTGCTAGATTAGGGAGTTTGTGCACAAGATTTCAGATCTCTGGTGAATGGCTTGCTGCAGCACTACAAATCATTCTGTCAAACCAAATTGTGCTGTTAAAATACACATTTAAAACAATACTCCCCAAATAGGTAATATGGAGGTAATTGAAAAACCCAAAGTGCATACAAATAGCTGGAAAAAGTGAGCAGTGAGTGAATAAGAAACCAAAGGATAAAGAAAAAAAGAAACAGACTAAAAAAACAAGGCAAATGTAAATAAACTTTACTGCAAAAAACAAAAAAATTATTTTGTCACCAATTGCAAATAAACCACATACTTCAGGGCTTAACATGTCCCTTTTTGTGCACACAGCACTATCTACTGCGATGAGATGGGGAATAGTGGAGAAAAATAAGGAAAACTTTATGCCTCATAAGTCTCCCACTGAAATACACTGAGAAACGTGTAATCTGCAAATGCACAGAAAATATCCAGCTAGGAGTTCTTAATTTCCTTAAATGGCTTCACTGATTTCCACGGGAAATTACAATTAAATAAGAAAATAGAGGACAATGACAAATGCTAATCTTATAAAAAATTTTGAATCAATGAGTTAAATATCTTAACCTAAACTTTCAGCGGTGTAGAACTCAACCAAATGAGTGTGCAAATTTTATGAACCCTGCTGTAGGTTACACTTAATAAAAAGTCTTACCTCTTCAAGTATTCATCAACATGAGCTCCACAAGTCAGTGTGTGTGCGCATACAAGTGACACTCATCATAAATGCTAAGACAGAATAAATTTGAATTACTCTTCTCTGCTCCCCTCCCTCCAGCATCAATATATGAATTACCAAGCAGGGGAGATAATTAATAAAATCATCTTAAGAGATTTTTAGGTTCATATTTTTAATATTAAAATATCAATACTGGATGTCCAATTCAACTCTATATAATAAGGAGAACAAACTTTTAAGTTAGATAAAGATGCTAATTAAGAGTTCTGTTGAATGAATCTGTTTCCATTAAACACCCAGGTCAACATGGATTCTTTCTTCATATGAATGAAAGGTAAAGATAAAACCTTAATAAAACAGTATGAGCAATGTGTTGTTATGGATTCAGTTAAATTTTAAAAAAATCCATCAAAAAACCAAAGCCACCTGTCATCATTGAAAAGAAAATCAGTTATCTATACATACCCATAAATTAATTCTGAAATTCCCTTCTGTCCCACATGAATGTTTGACTCTTCATTTAAAATTAAAAAAAAAAAAAGAAAAATAACTAGATTAATCATTTGTGACCTTTTATCCCCGGAGTTCTTAATCAATCATCTTGATTGATTAATAGGTCTTCATAGGGCCCTAAATTACGTTGCTCAAATCCTGTCCTTTGCTTTACTCTCTTCAAATATCAAATAATTCCAGAACAAAAGGACTACCACCAAATGTTTGCCCATCCTGATTTCTTTCTGATTTTTTTTGCAATCACTTCAGTAAAATTGTCAGGTGAATTTTGCTGAAAGTAAAGCACACACATTGTTCTTACTATCCTCAGGTGTGCATATTTCATATTTCACATTTCACATATTACATATTTTGGTTCTCAGGAATTAGAACCAAAGATAAGGTTTTTTTGTTTGGTTGGTTTTTTGTTTTCTGAGTATTGACAGAGTTGGCATACTACCATTTCCTTATGAAGAAAATAATGTGATTAAAAGATTTACAACAATTACAACTTCTATATCTGGAAATACTTTCACTTGGATCACTTCGGAAGTCTTAGTCCCTTGCTATAATTTAAAACTGATTCCCTTTTATGCATGTGGGAAATAATCTCCTCAGGATTTTGGAACCTTTTCCACCTGTTTGTTTCATACTGATAAGGTGTAAAACATCAAAGAATCATGTCCTGTTTGCTTTTTCATATCAACTAGGACTTCATTTTTGTTAAAATAACAGAACAAAACTTGCATGAAATTGGCTTTTTGACAGAATCTTCATGCAAACCTGTGGATCTTGTAATGACCCAAAATTTCAACACCTTTAATTGATCACTTCCAGATGAAGATATACACAGGAATATATTATTGACAAGTACATTATGACCTTTCTTCTTCAGTGCAGTAACTCCATCTGGTTAGCAATCTATTGAGTAGTGTGCAAAAAGACAGAGTACTTACATAACTCTTGCTGGTCCACATACCATTCATATATGACAGTTAAGCATATTTTAGTCATGGCAATATAGTTTTAATTCACAGTCCTCTTTCTCTTCCCCATCTTTTTCCTTCTTAGACAGACCATAACCATGATCATATTTGTTTACTAATCATATCTTTATTCATGTAGGTGCATATTCCCATTTCCTGCAGAGGCAAAAAGCATTTTAAATGTAGCATGAGGAAGAATTCAAATACGGAAAGAATTTGAGTGGAAAGTGAAGGGAAAAAGAAGTACTTCCATGAATAGTTAATTAATTAATTGATGCATTTTCAGATAGGAAAGGAAGCATAATGAATATTTATGACCGTGGGCTCTGAATTAAATCTATTTTTCTCTTTCCCAGAGGAGCAAAAGTATTTGAACCAAACTTGGTAATGTTTGCAAAGGAGTTTGGTTTTGGGTTGGTTTTTGGGTGCTTTTATGGTTTGGTTTTTTTTCCTCCTGCCTTTCTGTGCAAAGTACATTTAGTTTATCTCTTCAGATAATTTTTCTTGAAATTTTGCTGAAATGAAAAGTGAAAATAAACCCTAAACGTCCTTGAACTGACAAATAGAAAGACAGGGCCATAAAGAAATAAAGTATTTTGTATGGATACAACAAATAGTGTGTCTTGACCATATACAAACTGTTGGATTGAAGATATCAGTTTTTAAAATTATGTATGTGTTTAAATGGTGATTGGAGGATTAGGGACACCTCAGTGTAGTTCCTGCTGTAGCAGGTAAGTGAGGAATTTAGATTGTAATTGGTATTTTGATATAATGGTGATTTGAGTTAGGTAAACTATGGCATACTAGCAGTACTGGGGATAAATATCCCCATTCAGAGGAAAATCACATGTTAAGGTATTTTTGGGTTAGTTTTAGCATAGTGATCAGTAATTAATTTTTAATAAAACTGAATATAAAGGAAATATTTGGCATAATTTCAAAATTTTTAATATTTACAAAAAATTATATTAATTTTGAAGGCAAACCTACTTTTTAAAAAATTGTGCCCTTAAAATATCTATATTTTTTATTTCATATGTTCAAAATATAAACGTATGCCTTCTGAAAGCAAAAAATGCTAAATTAATATATATTTGGTATATATTTGCCAAAAGTATTTCGTACACTTTCCATTGTGATTCTTGAACAGTAGAGCAGCATCCTTCAAAAATAATCGGAAGGGTGCCATTTCTTAAGACTAAGAAATATTTTTAATGCCATGGAGAATCAATAGGAAAATATCTACATCAATTTGTAGATGTTTCTGATATTTGGACTATCTGAAAGTGGGGAGTTTTGCGGGAAAGTTTATCATACTTTGAGGGAAAAATATTACCTACTTATATTAAACCACAATAAAATACAGGTAGTCTTGTATTTCATTATGACCCTCAACATGAAAGCTTGATATAGTTTTGCTTAATCCATCATTATCTTGGCTGTCTCCAAGTGCAAAATTGGCGTCTTTTTACATGCTAGGTGATTTTGACTTCTAGATATGCTGATCTCTTTTCTCTTGAAAAACAGCGTGGAAAACTCCATGCTCAGGATGGCTGGTCACCAAGCTGAACAATCCTTAAAATGAAGCTATTCCCTTCTTTCCCTTTCAGAGAGCTTTTATATAGATATTTCAGTAGTTATCCTTCATTCTTCCCTTAAAGTGTTAATTGAGGAATATAATGGATAGTAATGATTATCACCTGTATGGCTGCATCACCAAAGTCCATAAAATAAGGTTTTCAGATTCAAAATTTGAAAGACAATTTGAAGATAAAAAGTCCTCTAGAAATGCTTCATTTTAAAAATATGTTGTCAGATATTACATGTTTTACAAATGATTGAATGAGCCATAGGACTGAGGTAGACCCTTGTTCATTTTATATATGTCTACATTATCCCTGTTATGTACATATCTGCAATTTAGAGCTATCTCCAAACTTTTATTCAGCTTTCAGTAATTTCACAAGTTTCATAGGCACCAAAAAGTGTATCACTATTTATCTGACTGCTAAACTGGGAGGTAGGTCTACTCATATCCCAGCCGAAGTAGAACTTAAAAAGCAGCCCAGTTAAAGTGGGGGTGGGACATGCTGACAACAGTCAAGTTTTGCCCAACACACAACGGCCTCCAAGACTGACAGGAGGGCTAATTTTTTCCTCCTACTTGGTTACTGAACCCTGGGAAATATACACAGGGAAGCAGAAAGAGTACTGTCTGAGTGTTCTCCCCTGACCATAATTTCTGCTGTTTTTCGAATTGCCTGGTCTGAACACTTTTATGCTAAAATGTCGTCTGTCTGTATAAAAATTCCCAAATTCTTGAAAAAGAAAGAATCTTCTTCACTGCTAAGGAGGTCCATTAACACCGGGATACTGCCTGCAGTGAATTTAATACTTCTCCGACATTGCCAACACTGATAAAGCACCTAGTTTATTGTTTGACTGCACCAAGTGCATGCTTAGTAATCTGGCTACAACAATCTCTCTCCCATTTCTTCATCGCACATAAGAGGAGCCTGACCTGAGCAAGGTAACTTCAGGAAAAATGTTCAAAAAATGCTCTCCAAGATTTTTGAGAAAAAGTAGGTGTCCAGCTGCTTCTGTAAGAGAGCCAAAGTCTTGGCTTTCCATATGGACCATCTTGAATAACCTGTCCAGAATGAATGCTTTTTGATAAAGTTTTCAGTTGAGTAGCACCCAATAATCAACACTTGATTTACTGGATGCTTTCTGTTCCTTAGGAGAGATGGTGTCTTCAGTAGCACAGAAATCCCATTGTGGGTCTAGCTCTTCACACTTCTCCAACCATTCACTTTAAAAGGACTAAATGGGATTACAAGAACTGTCAGCCACAATTTATTAACAGAGATAAGGATGTCCATAAAGAGACTATGATGAAGATGGGACATTTGTTAATAACGATTTTCAATGCACTTTATGTTTGGAAACTACCTCAAAAATATATTTAATTTGGTAGTGCTACCTTGACTCTAAAATGCACGTGTGTTCACTATTCTGTAATCAGAATTAGGTTCTTTTTCCATAGGAGAAGACCAAAAATTTGAATTTCATGCTTTAAGCAGCTTTTACAAAGAAAAGCAACATACTGCATCCTTCCTTGGATAACAGTATCAAAGAAAGTGATCCTTAGAGATACTTCAGTGATTGGCATTAGCAAGACTTTGATATATACTATTTATAAAAAGCCCTGAACTTTTATGCTTCACTTAGTTCCTTTGATGACCTTGAAAGAGATTGCACATTATTCCTCAGGTAGAAAATGTGCACAGTGCCTTATAATGAACTGGAAGTTTCCTTACACACTGTGAGTGTTTCATGTGCAGTCACTAAAATTTGGATGTTGAGAGACAGCAACATGATGGTAACTTTGTAGTTAGGAAAGAAAACAAACTGCGGGTTAGGTTATTGGCCTTCGTATCTTCTGGCTCTGCATATGCCTCTTTATGTCAAGTATGCTAATAGATTATTAAAGATTGGACAAGTACAGTCGTGGAGTATGGTATTTAATGTGTTTTTAATGTATACTTGTTTGCTATAGTTACCCAATTTGAATTTGTAGATCCAAAAATATGTCTCAAAACTTGCCTTAACCATTGATTACAAATAGGACAGCTAGCTTCACAGACTGACCAATTCTTTTTTGTTTGTTTTAATAGTTATCCTCTGCATATGTGTGACCAAAGAAGAATACGTGGCACAGAACATTTTCTATCTTGGCATTGCCAAATATCAGCAACTATCCCCATATTCTTTACCTGTTTTGTCTGATTTATACATATATACTAACGATTCACTAAACTGTTTTCCATGCAAAGTGGCAGAGGTGACCCACTTGACTTTAAATACTGTGTTATGTTATTACTATTTGAAAAGTTTGTGGTCAGCTAGCTGTGCAGAAAACAGCTGTCTTAAAAAGAATAAAATTAGCGTTTTGAATTCCAGCAGATTCCCAACTGTCTTTTCTCTTTAAAACTCTCTAGAACAAAGTGTATCAATATTTAAAATGAGAGAAACAATATAAGAGAGATGGGGGATTGCTTAGAATGGTTGCCTGAAAGTAAATAAAAAATAAATAATGAAAAACTATGCTGCATGAATGTATGACGAAAGTACAGAGGGATTATGAAAAGCTAAAAAAAAAATATGTACTGAAAAACATATCAGAAAGAATTTTTCAGTAAGCACTAGAGAATTTCATCACAATTGGAAGCAAATCTTCATTATCTTCCATTGTATTTGTGAAAAGCTGTACAAAGCAGCCCTTTGCTTAGGTTTTGTTTGGGTTTTGCTTTGAGGACCCAAACAGTGCTGACTTCACGTGATATATCCTCAAGAGACTTTCTCCTGTAGGTGCTTGAGAATACTATGATGGATTGTGATTTACCATACTCCAAATGGGGCCTCACCACTGCTGCTATATTCTCACAGAGTTTAAATGGTATTCAGTATGGAATACTGTCACAAATGTTGTCTGTCATGGCAAGAAAACAGCACAAAAATAAAGGAGCACCCACGCACTCACGCTCCCTGTGTCCAGTCTACTTTCTACTAAGCATCAAATGATGGAGATAGCAGTTTGGGAGTGAATTCTCTGATGCTGGATGACAATGCTGTAACATCAATTTTTTAAACACGTCTGGATTCAATTGAAGAAAAATGGTTATTGGAAGTATAGAAAATAAAAAATTGCTCTATTAATTCAATTATTTTAATTTACTAGATTTGGACTGTTCCTGATAGCCAGTGTAATATTTGTTATTTAGTTTTTAACTAAATTTCAGTAGAAACCTACACTCTGAATAGGGAAACAATAATTCTTCTATATGTGTTCAATACTTCAATAGATTTCTTTAGAATTTTAATTTATTTCATTTATAAATAATTATTTATATGTGGTTTTGTGTTCTTAAATTATATTCAATATATTGTCTTCAACATAAGTATTTATTTTATTGTTTCAAGAGCAAATAAATCAATTTCAGTACAAAACAGAAACAGAAAGACTGAAAAACAAAAGTCTAATTCAAATTAGTTTTTAGATAAAGCACCAGCTGTATGTAGAGAAAAAAATTTTGCTAGCATAGTTGTCAAAACAACTTGAACCTGAATGGCTTCTGCATGACTCATGTCCTCAAGTAATTCACTTGTGTATTACTTTTAAAAATTCTGTCTGACACTTTTGACATATCATGTCCTTTGAGTTTTTCCCTTATTCAGAAATCAAGGCAAAAATTCACTTCATAAAATATTAATAGGTGCAAGTATTGTCTCTGACCTTACTTGATCAAAGTGGTTAGTGTCGAAGTTTAATTGCATTTCATGTGTCTTAGTGACATCCCTAAATCATTCATGGAGTCAATAAATTATTAGCATCACAAAAAAATCTCAGACAGTCATAACAAAGTAGGAAAGTTCTGTAAACTGATGCTTGAGATTTAAATGAAATTTTTTTTTATTTAATCTTAGTATTTTTCTCTGGTTCTTACTAAAGATCAAAGATCAAAGCCTGAAAAATTCTGTGAGACACAGAATATTTAGGGTATTTTATCATTAGACTTAGAAAAAGAGTATACCTTAATTTGAATAGATACTGGGATAAGTCTAAGATCCCAAAGATTGCTTTTCTGGATTTTTTTTGCAAGGCTGTTGCAGATCTTGTGGTTTACAGTCAGAAATCAGTTCCTGGTCCTTGTCCTGAGCACACATGCCAACATTCAACACAGTTCTTTCTCTTCAGTTTCTGTCTTTAAGTAGTTGGTTTTCTTTAATAATTTCACAAACAGTATTAGTACCATTGTATTCTACTACCCTGTTGGATCTATGGTCAACTATGCCAGTCATCCTCAGTCAATGGTGGCAAGTAGTTGCCATTAGAGTCCTAAAGCCTTTGTTGGGAACAGCACAGTGATAGAGTTCCTTTCTCCTCAATATGTCTGAGTTTATTTTTGTATCTTTCTTGCTTTAGGTTCCTGCCTTGTGTCTGCTCCCAGCTGAGTGTGAGCATGGCCTGTTTCACAGCCTCCCCAGTCTCAAATCTTCCCCCAGGGTAATTACCCCGGGTTTGCTGGTCTCTTCCCATGCAGGATTGGCACAGCTCAGGCTCAGGCAGGGGCAGCAACAGGCACTTGCACCCAAAACAGAAGGTGAAACTAGGCCAGTCTTGAGACAGGGCAGAACCTGTGGCCTTTTACTATGAATGGCAAAAAAATCATATTCCATGCACTACAGTACTGCATGTGGAACTGCTTTCATGGGAAAAAAAGCTCTGATACGCTTCAAAAACATTGCTAGTGGGTCTAGACTGCTCAGTCAGGAAGAATAATATTACTTCCCCACAAGAAGAATCTTTTGTCACAGTCTTCTCACGCTGAAGAATTAAAAGAAATTACTCTGGCAAACAGTTTGTCTTTTGGCCATCTCTTTAGCCTGATCTGTGCCTCTGTTGGATCACTGACAATAATTTCTGACCTGAGGAAACCAGTCAGGGAAGAATTCCACTATCAGCTTTTCAGATGGAAGTCCAAATACTTCAACATTTACCTCAGCAGACAACTCTTCATGCCAGTTTTTCTGGCTTGCAAACAGCCGTGCAA
Organism: Grantiella picta; assembly: GCA_013397955.1. NCBI lineage: Eukaryota > Metazoa > Chordata > Aves > Passeriformes > Meliphagidae > Grantiella > Grantiella picta. The sequence continues at coordinate 60,648 of VZRM01007287.1, forward strand.
GCAAAGGGATCATCTCCGCAGTCACCAGGATATGCCTAGCAACGTCAGCTCCTCTTTCTCTAGAATACACTTGTGATCCATGTGAATCTCCACCTTATAATTGTAGATATCGTTAAGAATTTCAACACCAAGCGCTTGTCTTCTGCACAGCTTCATTCAGCTGATGTCAGTGTTCCTGAATAGTAAATGATAAGCACTTCATTCCTGTCTGGTTGTGTCTAGAGGACATTTCTTCCAATGCCATAGACTGGAACACCACAAATGATAACCAGCAATGTTAGTCATAGCAGATGAGTAGAATTGAGTCACTTGCTCACATCTTTGAAATGCACTTTCTGCCAGAAACTCCATCACCATTGATCAGTCTTGTCAAAGAAGCAGAGAGGAGGTTTGGTGATCACTGATTTTTGTGGCAGACAGAGGTACCAGAAGTTAGAGGAATATCTAGAGATCTTGCTGATGTTTTGACTGAAAGTAAAATTGCTTTTATGTTAACCTGGGAAATATGTATGTATCTGTTTAGCATCTCCTATAACTGTAGTACTTAAAAAGCTGATTATCCCTTAGTCTATCCTCTGCTTTCACTGTTGGTGGCTCTCCATGTGATGCAGGGAGACAGCCTGCATCACCATGGTCTTCTCCCATAGGCTGCTCTGATGCCTGGAGCACCTCCTCTCTCTCTTTCACTGATCTGGACTGTTTCACATTTTCATCACTCCACTCCTTCACAGCATCACTGCAGTGTTCTGTGAAAATTGTGAAATTTTTGTTCTTGTTCAGCAGCTGTGACAAGGTTTCACACATTGCCTCCTGCCTTGGATGAAGCTCAATGATGTCCACTCTTTGTTCTGAAATTTTAGCAGATGATTGCCATACTTGTGACCAGAAATGGCAGTTTTGGTTGTGTGACAGAATTCATAGTGCTGAAGTTCATCCAGTGAATGGAATTCCTTATGACAACTGACCATGTGAACAATCACACATAGGTGGGACCACCCGATTTTCTCTGGCTGCTACCACTTAAATACTGAGAGGGGGGAAAACATGTAATATCAATTAATTTTGCATTCACAAGAAACAACCTCCACTGAGCAATTCATACCACACAGAATGAGTGCAGTAACTGTGTCCTTGAGCAAATACATCAAACAGTCTCACAGGACATAAAGTGGAGACTGATGTTCTACCATTACAGAAGTACACAAAGACAGCGACAGGAATGTACTGCAAAATCGATGGCTTCCCTCCTCTCCTACAAACCTTCTCAATATACAAATCATTTAAATATAGTTACTGTAACGTATACAAAATAGTGTTTTCCAGCACCATGTTTATCTGGTAGAAAAAATTTCCATCATTAAAACAATAATCCTGCCAGAATAGAAAAGTTTTACAACTTTGCAGCTCTTCGTTGATTTGGATTTTTTCCACCAATCATATGTAAACTGTTCTCCCTATTTAACAATGAGGTTTTTTTCCAATTAGCCTATTAAAAAAGTAGAAGGAGTTGGTGAAAAGACCAGAAATTCTGCATATCATTGCCTTTTAACTGACAGATCTTGACTGATTCTCCTCAATTTTTGCCTGGTGGATTGTAGAAACATTTGAAAGAGAGAATCAAGTAGACTTTTTTTAATTCACACAACCATAAATACTGGTTTCATTTGGTTTAGAAACACCAACCATGTGGTCTGTCTAAAACCTATTTCAGTACTTCATATTCCTTTTCATCAGAAATCTTTTTCTTCAAGCAACAGAGTTGCACATTTTTCACTCTGAAAGTTGATATTTCAGAATATTTTCATTCTTTTGAAGAAATAGTTTGAGAAAATAGATATGCAGAGATATATAGGATTAAAACCAAATTACACCAAAATAAAATTAAAATTGGAACTGTAAAATATAATTTAATATCAAAGAAGTCTAGAGTATTCACAGCACCATTCTAAGTGACTATGTCTTCCATGGTTCATGTAATGTATAGTTCAGCAATGCTAAAAGCATTTCTGTATATTGTGTGAGCAATTATAAACAGCAGTAAATGCACCAATGAATGCAAAAGTGAATTACATGCACGTGCTTCTCTATGGGCTAAAGCAAAAGCAAACAGAAACCACTCAATGCCTGCAAAATTGATGTGACCACAAAATCCAAAAAGTATTTTACGGTTACATTTCAAAACAGTATAGTTTTTATAGAATATAGGTTCAGTGTTTGATGCCTGTTTCTCCAGAAATATGAGATGAACAGCTCAGAACTGAATGCCTGTAATCCATCTAGTATCACAGGAATAAAATACAACTAGTCTTGAGAATATTTTTTCCAATTATGTTTTATTTACATAAAAGTCATTCTGAAAAATAGACAAGGTTTGACAGTTACGCAAACACCCTAAAGGCTGCCCTTCCCAATCTTCCTTTATAATAAGGCCCACACCTACAATGAATAAAAATACTCACAGCTATAATAATTGCACATAAATTGAATCTATTATCTTCAAAAACAACTCATATTCAATTTCTTTCCTAAGCTTTTGTTACCTTAAAGTACACTTGAGATATTTGTGCAAGTTTGTACTCCGGCAACTTAAAGACAATTAAATAGATATAGGAAAGGGAAGTTAACACTAGAATGGTACTTGTCAGCTGGCTAACAGTACAATGAGATGTCAGTTTTACTAAAAATACACAGTGTTTGATCTTAGACTTCATTGTGTGATGACATATTTGGCCAGAGCTCAGTGCTCATCCTGAACCTGAATATATATAATTTTTAGACTTGATATTATGCTTCATATCTCTAACTGCATTAAGTATTTAATCTTAAAATGCAGAGACTGAACTTCTATTTTCACTTCCAATAGAGGGAAGGTTTGCCAGCTGTGGAAAGAGTAATTTTCTCTGAGAGTACATAAATGCCGTAAGAACAGTAAACTAAGTTGGCATAAGTACAAAAAAGGATAGACTCAAGACAAGAGAAAGAAGAACAAAATGAGGAAGGGAGGGAGGATCTAGTGTTCTTACTACTAGTAAGAAAATCATGTAATAAAGGCTGCATGAAAAGTTATTAGAAAAAGCATAAACTCTTCTAAATATAGTATCCATTATTAAATCAAGAATATTTGGGCAAAATTTTATTCTATGGGATGTGTTTTGCAAGTCTGGTGTGTAAAAAAGAAGAAACCACATAACTGATTAAAATGGCTTGTTAGTTAGGTTGACAAGAGGCAATTTGGAGTGAAAATCATTCCCACTTGAATAACAGACCCATGAATTTGAAAAGTGTTTTAAGATCTACAAAACATTTTATAAAACTATAGAACTCTTAATTTAAATCATATTGTTTTCTTCTGAAAATATTACATATATACATGCTTTGCTAATTCTAAATTATATGCAATTAGTATATGACACATTTCAATGTGGTCAAGTCTATATATATTTAACAATAACGCAGAAACTTTTACCTATTATCTTCAGTAAATTTGTGAATTTACACCTCTCCCCACAATAATAAGCATGCATGAAACAGAGAGGGGAAGAGAACTGCAGAAGGGCTCCTGGTGAGTGACACATAGTGGTGTTAGTCATAATTAGCAAAGTGTTTGGTGAAGGCACCTATGTAAAAGCAGGTTCAAAGGAAAGAGTTGTTGTCTGATTGAAGGAAATAGCATGATTGCCATTTTGGTGGAGACAGAAGCTTCCTCTTTGCACTGACATGTATTCCTGAGCTCAAAGCCATGTCTCTCACTGCCTTAATTTCTGTCTAATGTAATGTTGTCAGGTCTATCTATTCCAGACAAGCTTTTTCAATTGCATTCACACAGAAGCAGACAGAAATAGAAGTCTGTTTGGCAACAACAGTTAGCTGCACTATTCTGCTTCCTAAATTCTTGCTCATGTCTCTTGACACTCTGGCAGATGCATTTTTAATTGCTATTTAGTGACAACGGCATTCAGTGAGAGGTTTATAATTATCAAAAGGCTTTTTTAACTTTTAGAATACCTTGTCTTACCAACAAGTTATAGCTTTGTCAATCAGTGAAATTAAAGTACAACTTAATTTACATTTCAGCAAATATGTTAAGACTTTAGCAAAAATATCTCTGTAACTCAACCTTGATTTTCTCCAGCCTGTTCCACACTGGAATATCATCAGTCAGCAAATGCTGTAAAACTAGTTGACACACTTGAAATGCAAAAAAGAAATGCAGTCTTTATGCTTTATGGGAGATGAAGTATCTATGTGCACAAAGCAAGACTGCACAAATCATGTCAGTATTGAACTCAGTACTAGACAAAAGCAGGTGACGTGAGTGGGAGAGTGCACAGAACTCACAGTAAATAGGTGCCTACAGAGGGTGCACATGCTAGAAATTATTTTTGTCATGGAATCCTTAATGACTTATAGTTGGATTGGGTGTCTGTGTTTCTGTATTGCTGTCTATATCCTGCATATGACTACATGGTAAAAAATGTAAAATAAGATTGAAGGAAAAAGCAAGTATCCATACTTAAGCCATGAAGATAAAAGGATGTAAAAAGAGGCATGAAAATAAGGAGAAAATTTATAAGAGAAAAAGTGAGTTATTAAAATAAATTCAAACAATTTTTAAAGGACAGTTACTTACGTGGTTGAGATGTCAAATATAAATTTTAAATCAATGCTGAACAAGAAAAATAAATAAAGCATTTTGTAAGTAATGAAAAGCAGGCTTTTGAAAGAAGAGTAGTGGAAATGATTAAAGGGATGAACAGACTTACTTATTAGAAAAGATTAAAAGCATAAATACAAATAGTTTAGTGAAGTAATTAGGTTAGGGAAGAAAGGAGGACATAATAAACTACAAACATCTAAAGGCAGTAAACACAAAGGAAGGAGAGGAGTAATTTAGCCTGATACAAGAGAGTGTAATTAGAAGTAAAGGAATTAAAGTTAAAAGGGAAAAAAATACTCTGAGCATAAGAGAAAAGCACTTGCCTATTAGATGTAAAAAGATCGAAGTAGCAAGAGTCTATATCTAAGAAGTAGCTAAAAGGATTGGAAAGTACAACTAAACAAAATAACAAAATGGTAAAAATAGTTCTAAAGGGCTGCATGCAACTGTCTGATAACAAAATTTGCATTCCAGGACATTGCTTACCATCTAAAAACAATACTTTTTAAAGAAATAACTGGAAATATTTTTTAAAGATAATTTTCACTCCTGCGTGAGTCTTTATTAGTGCCTGTCATCTCAATGAGCCTTTGTGGTTTGCTTTGGAAAGTCCTCTGGGACAGTGAAGAAAGCTACCTGTACAACCACAGTGGGCATCTTCAAGGCAAGGCAAGCTCAGAGAGCAAGAATTAGGTTTATTCCCAAAATCACTGACAAAGCAATGGTCAGGAGGACATCTGAGAGGTTCAAAGTTTGATTTTAATCTTGCTTACTTGTAAAAGTTAGGGCTTTGTGGGGAGGCTGTGTCAGCAATTTCAGATTTGGGTTTTGCTGTTCCCTGAGCACGTGTACTCCAGTCTGTGTCTCCTTCCTGCTCTCTGTCCATTTCCTACCAAATTCACATTCACAATTCCTGTTGCTTTCTTTCACAGCTCTCCTCCTGTCTTATTGCCTCTCCTCACAAATAATTTCCTGCAAGTTGCCTTTTTCTTTCCTTGCGAGCACACTAGCTTCTCTCTGCCTCCTTCCCATTAACAACTTCTCCCAACAATCCTAACTCCTGCCTCCTTTCTTTGCTTGTCTCCCTTAACATCCCTAGTGCTGTTCTTAGGGATGAATGATGTGGAATTATCAGTCCCACACTCTGTCCCTAGCCTTCTTCTTCACCTTCCAAATTTCTGCATTCAAAAAACAGCTCTTAAGATAGGAGAAAACAGAGGACAGTGCATAGTTTCTCCATTATATGTAGAAATATTGTGTAACACATATAATTTCTACTATAATATTAAAAGTAAAAAATAGATTCAGAAAGAAAGCCACAGGTCCAATTTTAAACAGCAATTTTCAGGCTCCTTTTATGATTTTAACAATAATAAGGTATGTCCCAAGACAATTTCTAGGACTTCATTTCTTTCTAGAGACAAAGAGGAAGGCAGGGTTATAAACTCATTACCATGAGTTTTAACTGAAGCACAAATAGAGTAGCTGTTATTAGAGAACAGACATATATTGGCATGAGGCTGAGCTCTAATCTTTCTTTCTGTCTTTAGTTTCTGTTCACAGGACTTTTGATCCACTGCTAAAGGCATCAAAATATAATCCTACTGTCTTGTAGGTTTCTCCAACGCTCTCCATCAATCCTGGTGCTCCTTTTCCTAAGTAATGGAGGTTTTTATACTGTCTATCATTATTCAGACTTGTAATTATATTTTAAAAGCATCCTAGTTTCTAGTGCTTTAAAAAAAACCTAATCTACACATTTATAGCTTATTTTCCTATTGAGAGATTTAAGGTATAAACTAAAACCAGATATACAAAATGAAAATTAAGATTCCTTATCCTCTCTCTCCATTCAGAGGGTTTTTTTTTACTTTTTTCTCATGTGTACTGTAATAATTATGGCAGATAATATCAAAATTATATATAGTAATTTTAAAGGAATTACATACATGGTTAAGATTGATTTATTAGTTTATTATCAGATCAATTTTGAAACAAAACCTTAAAATAAAGAACATCTTCCAGAATCGCTGGCTAGTTTGATGGCTAAAGTGTCTACACTGGCCTTAATATGAGATAGAAAAGAACTAGAATGGCTTATGAAAGGATACTAAAGATTCTGTCTGTCCCTTTAGTTTGAGAAATGGGAAAATATCTGCAAGAATGCTCCACAGAATTATTACACATGAAGTGTCTCAAATTTGTTTCAAGTAGCATTACTGTACAGTTCCTTTCTTGAAACTGCTTTGTGTACTGTAGCTTTAGAAGATCATTGCCCTAAGCTTCATTGAAACTCCCAAGAAAAAGAAAAAAACACTGTAAAAGTAGTCCCTGAAGTCATTTGGTTTTGAAAATGATACCCAAAGAATACAATTCAGAGGATCACATTATTTTTTGATTTTGTCTCATTTTATAAATCAAAATTAAAATTGATCTCATGAATGACCTGATTCAAATGCTGTTATTCGGTTACTACTCTAAAGATCCTGAATGTGCAGCTCAGAAATATTCAACCGTAGTTTAAAAGTAAAAAGTGTTCATGTTCTCTTTTGAGGGAGTCACTGCTTTTGCCATATGATCAATGCAAAAATGCATTATCATTTTTTCATCAGCATCCTTCATTGAAGGATGAATGTTGAAATGATGAAAAGCTATGAACTGACACTGTGTAAGAAATCCCCCAAATCCTAAAATTATCAGATTCTTTTGAAGAACTTAAGAATTGTTTTCCTTTCAGTTTCCCAGTCTATAATTTTCTAATGGCTCAAGTAACACTTTCTTCATCTTTCTATGGATTAGATGACTAATAAATATCTCAGAATGTATGTTTGAATGAAAATTATTTTGCTAGACAGAGGCTACTTATACAATTCAAATTTCTTGAATTGTTCAGTGCAGGTCCATTTGGGAACAATAAGTTGGTTTTAGTGATTGCTTAAGATCAAGCTATTAGGCATGATGACAAGTCTTACATTTGTTAGATACCTATTTACTTGCTAAGAGGTGACCATATATTCTCTTCTAACTGGACACATTAACAAGTCACAGGTCATGTGCTGAAGGAAATATTACTGTGAAATGCCTCACACCTGTTTGCCTTGATTTGACACTGTAAGCATAGTGAACAGTGAATAGTTATCGACATCAGCCAGTCCATCTGGATCTAAAAAACAATGGTTATCATACAGGACAATAAAGCATCAGACTGAATCTTCAAATAAAGTAAATAGAAAATTTCAGGAAAGTCATATGGAGGAAGCAGAAAATATGTCTTTATGACCAAATAACAGATTGCTTTTTTTGTTTCTACTGTGAATGCACTTAAACATTCACCAGATTCTTACACCTTTCTTTTCCTCAGTTGTTTTATATCCCATGCCATCAGGAATAACAGCTAAATGTTCACCATATAACTGAATCTATGCACTGCCTTATCATATAGTTCCACACCATTCTCTCTCCATAAGCCAGGTCACAAACAGAGTGCTAATAAAAGTGCTTCTTCACTGAACCACAAGCTTCATCTCTGGAAGAGTACATTTCAGACATATTTGTTTGTCAGTATCACTCTGATTTTTTCAGGGTCACCCCCAATTGAGTCCTATGGATCAGAGCACATTCTGGGGATACAAAGTGTATCTTAAAAGCCTCTTCATCATCTCAAAGATTTTTCTCAAGAAAAACCCTCTTCACCATTTCAAAGCTTTAAACTAAGCCTCCACAAGTCTCCTCTGATGCAGGCAATACATGTAATTAGAAAATCCAAAAACTTTTCACCACCCTGATAGTTCTCAGCAGTTGCACTGACCTCTTTAAAAGATTTCTTAGGACAACTTCTTTATGCCTGATAAACATAAGAGCAGTCACAAAATCCAAAGGACAAAATGTCAGTTTAAAGCTGCTTTTAGTTAAATGTCTCTCATGCCTCCTGCCAAACACTTCTTTGTGGGACCAGCAGATAGCAGGAGTACATGTTGTCGCTCTCTCCCTTTCAATATTTTCGATGTGGTAGCAGGAACATGTCAGAATCTATTTATGAGTGGCTGCTACTACTGACCTTTTTTATCCAGAGTGTTTTCTAATAAGTAAAGAATTAGTGCCCAAAGAGTAGCAGTTTGTAATTTCCTGGCTTAACTGTGATATGAGTATTACCCTTTTGAACCCTGTCATTACCCTCTTACTCATCTGAAAATTATACATAAAATTAAAATCAGTAGCTGAGAGTATAATTTGTTCCATTCAAGCCATAGAAAAAAAGAAATCCAGTAAGAGAGTTTGAGTTTTCAAGCAGCAAATTTCAATAACCTCTTTCACTCAGGTAAGTCCAGATGCATCTAAATAATGGCTTTGGCAGTCCAAAATCAGAGAAAAAACAGTTATACTAAGAGGTTACATTACAAAATCCTGCTTTCCATGTCCTTATGAAATTATTCCTACATAAGAGAAAAGATAAAAAAAATTGGTTTCTTGCGATATATGTGTTCTAACAGACATCATGTCCATTCCTATTGGTAATAAGGTCCTAATTTTTAGTCAAACTAATATAAAAATACTCATTGTTTTACTTTCTCCTGTATTTAACATTTACCCTTCACTTTTGTATTAACCAATCTGATTTGTTAAGTGGTGCTTCTTTCACTAAAATGGTTTAATATTTGACTCTAACATTCAAGCATTATATTAAAGTTTAACTCTTATCTTTAAATATGTAGCATAATTGATGCACAGAATTGACTCCACAACTCAGACAGTTATGAAGTAGGTGTTTATTCCAGCTGGGGTGCATGGGGGGTAGCCTCTCCAAAAGCATGCCCCTCAGCAGCACTACACTAGGTTTATACTAGGTTACATATGCATAAAGTTAGACAAAGCCCCTATACATATTCATTACCTATCCCCACTTCGTATTATAATGAGTTCAAAGTTCATTTAAATATGCTCACGCAAGCACAGTGTCCCAGATTAATTGTGGGCAAGGGTCCCAAATGATTAATGAGGGCAAAATTAGTAGTCTTCCTCACGATGAACTCTTCACCCTGTCCCCTTGCGCATGCTCCCTTGGTTCTTGGTCCAAGTCCAAGCCTGAGAACCAGCTTGTACCAGTTCAGGGTCCAAGGGCAGGATGCTCGGTTACACTCAGTAGTTTTTCTCAATTATTTGGCTCTCTTCTCTCTATCCTCCCTGATACTAGGTAGGCACAAAATCATTAAGCAAATAATAAATTGTCTTTAGCAGGCAAATCTTAGTAAATCATTATCCAATCTCTGGCCTTCTAAATCAGTTCGAAAGTTACTATTATTCAGCTTCTAGTTGTTTTAAATTAATAATTTCTATTTTACCTTAAATCATAATCTCTAAAATATTTTTCCATTTTTCCTCTCATAAAAAGACTCACCACATTTTGTTACACTCCTGCTGTTGAGAGAATTGGACAAATATGGAGCTGAGAGGCACCTGAAGCCTTCAGGCTGCCCAGACTTTGGCCAGGGGTCAGGAACAAATACAATAATATTATGCTGGGAAATCTGTATTTGGTAAACAGACTGTAGGAATGCTGCATAGCAGCTCAATTTTCAGGTATATTTCTCCAGTCTGGAACCTCCAGAATCACAGCGATTTTCACAGACTGACTGATTTATCTTGAGACTTCTCTTAAAACCCTTCATAATTCATAAAGCTGTTTATTATTGCTGTAAGGAATAATTCTCATTCCTCTGTATTCTGGCATTCAAGGATCTTCAAAAATAAATAAATAAATCAATTGCAGGTGAGAAAATTAAACTATATACTGTTTTGAGGTTGATTGACCTTGTCTAGTCTGCAGGTGCCCCAGACTCTCTATTACTACCACTCCATAACAGGACAAGGGAGAAAATGTGACAAAAAAAATCATGTGTTAAGATAACAGGGAGATCACTCAGCTGTTACCATCATGGACAAAACAGAAACAAGTTGGTAAAATTAGTAGAATTTATTTCCAATTAAACAGAATAGGAAAATAAGAAATATGGACAAATCTAAAACATCTTCTCCCAACTCCTCTCTTCCTCATCAAGTTCAACTTCATTCCCAACTTCTCTACAGTGGGAGACCACAAATCAAGAATATAATTTAATAAGAAAATTTAAAAAAAAAAAAAAGTGCAATAATACAAGGAAAACACTGACAAAGTCAGATACAACCTGACACCCTGTTAGGGTGGTGGTAGCAGCCCAAAGAAAGCAGTTCAGTTGAAGCAGTGATCCTGTGGAAGGTCTGGTCTCCTCCTGAAGGTCCAGGGGTAGCTCTCATCCTCTTGGAACCCAGTAGACAGGACTGACCCGGGCAGTTCCAAGGCCAGGTTATATCCAGGTGGGAATGCTTGGCTCCTCCCTCCTGGGTGGAGCATCTCACAATAGGATAAATCCATTAGTCATGCAGTTGGTTCTTGATGGCTCATTGTCTGTTATCAGGGGTGAGTCATAGCAGGAGATAACAGCCAATGTCCCACAGCTGGTGGTAATAGAATACTAAATACATCTATATTGTAACCTAGGACAGTTGTAGTACCAAACCCTATATCAAACAGCCTATATTGAGTTCCAGAAATCAGTACTCTAATTTGCCCCTCTGGCTAATCATCACAATCCAAGAGGGCTCATATTCATCAAGAGGGCCAGAATAATGCAAAAAATGCTGTAAACTCCTGGTCACTTTCTTGGGAGAAACCCGAACTTCATGTGGGTAAGGAAAGCCCACAGGGGTCAGTACTGCGAGGTGATAAAAACACAGCTGTTATAAGCATCTGTTGTAAAATGCAAGAGTTTTTGGCAGTACCTTTTGGTTTTAAAATTAACACGCAGCAATCAAAAATGAAAGATCCAGACAAGATTTAAAAGCAACCAGAAGAAATAAAGTGAAAAATGCCACTTACATAAACATGGCTAACTGGAAATTTTGGGATACCTGGAAGAGTCTGGAATTGTTACTTTATAATTCTGGGAGAAATTATCCAGAATAATTTTGAAATCCATTTACCTCAGAAGTACATCATATATACATACCATTGACATGTTTTGCAATAAGGTAAATACTTAAGACTTATATACATATTTAAGGCATAGGAACAACATCCACAAAAGTTTTTCCTCATTTGTATGTCATGAGTATGCCTACAGTAGACACTTTCACCAAAATATTTTCATACTAATATAAAATGTTAATTATTATACATTACAAAGCATTATTATTAACATTAGCAGCAGCACAAAATTAAAGAAAATGCCACTTATAATTGCTTTGAATATAGTTTTTGAAACTCGATGTAATAAGACAGAAATAAATCTAGACCATTTTTGATAATGTTTACATATGGATGTTATTAGAAGAACATAATTACAGGGAAAAAAGAAAAAGAAATGAAAGAGGGAAAAGGCTGTTCTTAGAAATGCCATATTAACCATTAGCAAATCAACATGTAAAAATGTACACACAAACACTAAGATGAAGTCTGATAAGTTAAAAAGATCTTTTGCATTAAGAACTCTTTTCCAGGTTCAACACTATTAGCAGTAAGTGACACGTCTACCTGTGGTAATAAAGCAGTAGCTATTTCTGTGCTAACTCATGTAGTCTGAGTGGTATGCATGCCATAAGAAGTACACAATCCTTCAAGAAATAATGAGTTAGAACAAAATGAGATGTGTCTGTATGTTGGGGTTCCCTAATTATTTTTCTTTGCAGACCATCTCTGGAAGCCTGAACTCAGTTAGGCCCAAAGACTTAGGCATGTTTTGTAATAGCTTTCATTTGATCTTTTCAGATCTCTCCTTTCTTGAGATAGATAGCTAGATAGAGTTCTATCTATCTATCTTATAGTATATAAGTATGTTGCAGTGTGCTAGTAGGATT
>VZRM01007293.1:20381-33949 GCA_013397955.1 Grantiella picta
GGGGTCCCGCAGCCCCCCGGCAAGTGTCTCCCCAGGGCTGGCGGGGGCAGCGGGGCAGCAGCGGGGTGAGGGCTGTGCTGGGGATCCCCCAGCCCCTGGGCAGGAGGGGTGCAGAGGATGCGAACAGCATCCAAAGGGAAAAATCCGAATTGAAAGGATTTCTCCTTCCGAGTCAGAGAAAGAAGAGGCTCTGCTGGAAATCCTGCGAGCCTCCTCCTTGTGTTCACCTGCAATCAGGGTGGGGGCTGAGAGCAGCAGTGCCAGGTGCCTTCAGCACTGCCAGGATGGCTCCTGGGGACCTCCACACACTCCACATGAGAACCCTGGCGCTGGGCGTTCATGGGGAAGCAGCTTTGGGCCTGGCGTTTTGCAGGAACCCCCCCTGAGTTTTCCAGGTGTGTGTGAAGCTGCACTCTGAGAGCAGGCAGGGGTTTATAAACTGAGTCGTCACCCTCCTGGCTGTGCCATGGGCTGGGCTGGGCGGCACCAGACCTCCTTGCTGTGTCTCTGTGGGTTTCTGCTGTCCTCATTCACACCTCCACATGTGCTGAACTGTTTTGCTCCCATGGTTTTGTCTTTGCTCACATGTCAAGCTCACTACCTGCTCACTCACAGCCAGATCCTAATGTGGGCAAGCACAAAAATAATGCGTTTGTGTTTTGTTTCAGGGTTTTATTTGTACTCCTCCAACTTGTCTTACCCTTTTTACTCTCTCTTATACACAGCTCTCCTTTATAAGCACTTTGTCTTATTATATCCTTATTATAGCTCTGATTTCTGCTTCCTGCCTCATTACAAAACCATTCTGCACCAGAATCTGCCATTTCACACGAAATGCTTTACCTTGGCCCAGAGATTAACTGGCTTTGGTGAAACTGGGGGGCACTAAAATGTGAGAACAAGGATGTAAAAGCAGGAAGACATGCATCAGACTTCAGGGTAAACAATGGGAATGATATTGATTGCCTTTTAATGTGCAGTGGTCACACAATGGGGAAGAAAAAATGTTTTATTCCCTTTCCCAGGGTAAAAAATAAGACACTTGCCCCACTTTGGAAGCTTGGAGCAGACAGTGACACTTCGGGACTAACTCAGAGGGGACCTTATCCCAGGGCTTCTATAGGGAAGGGGCTTTCCAGGTCTAGCAGAGCTTCCAAATAAAGTGCTGTCCTACTTTCTGGCTGTGTCTAAAGGGTGAGGAGAAATGCCCATTGTCTCTGCCCAGGCTGGTGCGTGCTCTCATTAAGGCTCTGAATTGTGTGTGTGCATGTCGGCGTCAGAGCTGTTTGGAAGGCAGGGACGGGCAGGGGTTTCGTGGGAGGCAATTGCAAGGTTTCCAGCAGTCTGAGAAGTTTCTGAAGGAGTTTTAAACTCTTGGAAGGGAAGATGGTGGCGGGCAGGATGATGATCCTGCATCACAAATGTTTAAGGAAGCTGTGTGAGCAGAGCTCTGGGGGAATCCACCAGGCAAGGGCAGAACCTCCCCTGGGAGCAGCAGGATTTGTTTGAGGTGTATCCAAGTAACCCCACTCGGGGTGTCAGGTTCTGATCCGAATTGACAGGGGTGAGGAAACCCGGAAAACAGCTCTCCCTGCCTTCCCTGAACGAGTTATCTCAAGCCCAAATCACTTCACATTCAGCGAGGGGGGTGTCACAAGGAAAAGTGTCAGGAAACACCAAGGCACAGCTGTTCTTTCCACTTGGGTAGCCGCGATCGGTTTGAATAATGGATATTCTGTTCAGCTCCTTCCAGGGGAACTTAGAGTCTCCAGCTCCTCACTGAGAGGAGTCACGCTGATTTATCATTTATTTATTGGATTATAACCCTGTTTTACGGGTAATCAATTGCTGCTTTTTTCGGCTTGCTCTTAAATCACATCACCCCGGTGCAATCAGGGGGTGAGGCCACTCCAAGCACACAGAGGTTTCCATCGGAAAAAAGTGTTTCCATCAGATTTGGAGGTGTTAATGTGGGCAATTGATGGGGAAATGACAGGCAGGGGCTGATTTGGCCATGTCCTCTGGGGTTGGGTGAGCATCCTGAGGACACACTGGTGGACGGTGATGTTTTTCTAAGCTGCTTCACAGTTTGGGGATGCTGGTGTTCACATTGAAATGAGCTGTGACAGAAACAACACCCGTTTGGGGAAAAAACTCCATTTCTCACAGAAAAATAGAGCAGGACACACACTCTGTAAACTTGGAGCTTTGAAAACTGCCATACATTCCTTGCAGATCACTTGAACATCTGGAGACCCCCCAGATGTCTCCCCATCCTTCAGCAGGACCCTAGACATCTCTGGTGACAGGTTCACCCAAATTTGGGTGTCAGGACCCTGCAGAGCAGTGTGGGCACCTCTGTGAGGGCATCACTGCGCCTGGAGCTGCTTGCCCTCCTCCTGTGCCCAGCTGCAAGCAATCCCATCAGGAGCAACGAGACCCAGCTGAGGCCAATAGAGGGAAAATGAAGGTGTGAATTTGCTGCACGGAGGAAGAGGGCAGGGAGTCTTTATAAGCTTGATTTGGGCAAGGGGAGAGTTTTCCCCAAAGCTGTGGTGTTGAAGGAGCCGTGAGAGGCTGTTGGAAGAAAAGCTGTGATGGCAAACCCCGGAATCCTTCTCAAGGTAGGAAACTGTGAGAAGTGAGGGGGACGTGGTGTAGGCACAGCATGGAAATGGCTGCTGTGTGTGTTCCTGGCTCCCCTCGAGAGCTCTGAGGGGGAAAGGTTTTCCTGGAGGGAGTTCTGCTGTGTTAGATGTGCCTTCCCTGTGACTCCAAAGGGCTCCAGGGTCTTGGAACTTCTGGTTTCTGCTTCTTTGGGGACTGGTGAGATGAGCAGAGACAGGAGCAACGTGATTTACATGGAGCTGAAGGGTAGGAGAGACAGCAGCTGCTCTGTGCAAATCTGAAAGTTGAGTGTGTGAAAATGTGGGAAGGGCTCCTGGAGGTTCCCTGTGGTGCTGCTTCTCCTCCCTGGTCCTTCAGCTGATGCTGGCTCTGTTGCAGCTGATATGGCACCTGTGCAGGGATTTAGCTGGTTTTGCTCTTTTTTGAGACTCTTCCATTCTCCCTCTTTCTCGTCTGCGGGACTCAAGTTGGACCTAAGCAAGGCCAATGTGGTTTTGGGTCCCCAAGTGCCAATGTGTCCCTGCAGAGAGCTTGTAGCTAACGTGCAGGTGGGAAATCGTTTGGGTTATGCATGGGGTCCTGTCGTATCAGTCTCTGTGCTCTTTGATTTTTGGAGTTCCTTGGCTGGAGAACAAAGGAGAAGTCCTGGGTTTGGGGAGGATGTTGAAACTCAAGGATGAGCGTGGCAAAGATTCTGCTCTGGAAGCAGGAGGATAGCTGGAAGGGAAGGAACTTGCCAAACGAGTGAAATGCTGCCTCTGGCTGGCCTGGCAGCCTTTTATCATCCTGCATTCATCTGCCAGCCTGGCTAGGCCCTTCGACACCTGCTTTCTTATGTGAGAAGTCCCCAAAATCCCCGCAGTGGTTTTGATTTTTGAGGACCTCAGTCAGGTACAGCATCAATGTGTAATTTTCCCCTCTTGGCGAGGGACACCCCGGTAAATCTGGGACAGCCATCTGCTGATAATGACTGTCACTCGGGGCTCTGGCTGCTCCAGGGGAGGCACAGCAGGAAGCAGCAGCAGGGTGGTAGCTGGGATGGGAGCTTCTGGGTGAGCTTGTGGCCCTGTTCAGTCTGAAATGGAGGAGAAATAAGAGCTGGTTGTTAGAAACTAACCCCAAGAAATGGCATCTCTTGCCTTCAAAACAACCTGTTACCCCCACTAAAGAGTCAATGCAGCAAAAGAAAAATGTTGGAAGGGTGTGATGCCACTGCAACCTTCAAAGCTGCACAAACCTCTTGGGCCTATTGTCACAAGATTGTGCTCGTCTTTGCCACAAGACAATACCAGAGATTTGATCACTGAGGAAATGTTTATTTTCCAGGAAAACTATCGTTCTGGATTAATCTCTCATTTGCTAGCAGATGAGGTATTTTTTTATGGGAGTGAACACCACAACCTTTCAGGCTGGGTTAAGTTCCCAATAATCGTTAACTTCAAAAATTTCATAAAAACTAGAGGCATAATATCTATATGATGTCGGTGTGTGGTATCTTTATATAGATATATAATATCTAGGATATTACATATCTATATAAGAATAAGAATACCTATTTTCTTGCAGAAGGGCATCAGGAAGGAGTTGCCCAGCTGCTGCCAATCCACTGTATAAATGCTGGCCACCCTACTTATTGATGAGCTATCAGCTCCAGCTGCTGGGGAGGGTGCTCACTGTGGTCACATCTTACAGCTGAGGGCTGAAAAATCAGTTACAGGTGTACAGTGGGTAAAGAGACACAAAAAAAGGCTCAAAAAGTGCCTCTGTTTTGGTACTGAGGGAGCAGAGTAAGGGAGGGGAGTCGGGACACAGCCCTGGCTGCTCCTGGGCTCTTGGTCCTCTCTTCTCTGGTTGTGTGCAGAAAAATGGTGTTGTTTCCCTGCAAATGACTCTTTTCCCAATCCCTGCTGCCATCTCTTCCTGCAGATGATGGCTGGAGCCCCTTGCTGCATCCCTGTGTGCAGGAGCAGGGCTGCTCTCATCCTCCTGAGCCCTGTGCCATGCTGAGGACACATCTGTGAGGGTTCTGCTCCTGTGTGCAGAGAAATAATTGGAATTTCACTGCTCTGATGCGGGTATAGCCTTGTCTAGATTGCATAATGTTTTTCCCGGCTTGGGTGGAATTTGTAGGAATTGCTTATTTCGTTTAAACCTCTTTAGGCAAAAGGTTTGGGGTTTTTTGGTTGGTTTTTTTCAGGGCTTAGTGCATGGAAACAGCTCTATACGTGTTATGTGAGGTATAACTTGGAAAAATTCCGGGTGTAGAGGTACAGGTGTTTACATCCTTAACTTTGAATGGGGGGGGGGAAATCCCTTTGGAATTAGTCCTGGTTCTTCTGAGTCGGCTGTGAGGAGACATGTTTGGTATTCTCGTGATTAACCAACCTGCTGCCCTGGTGAGAGCATCTTTTTGGATTAAAACATTCCGCGTTTATAAGGATTTTAAAGAGAGGAGCAAAGGGAGCGTGTGCCGCTGGTGGTCTGTCAGCGGGAGGGCTGGCAGGGCTGTGCTGGAGATGCTCTGATGCAGAAGCACTCAGCTGGGGCTCTCGGAGCGCGGTTTGCATACAGCCCAGGTGAACGCGCGGGTGTTTGGAGGAACGGTATGAAAATGTGCCGCTAGATGGCCCCAGGAAGAAGGCGGATCGGGGAGGGCAAAGCCCGCAGCACACACCTGGCCCCGCCGCAGGGCTGGGGTGGCACCGTGCGACCGCCGAGACACCGCGGGTGGGAAAGAACAAGGGCAGCTCTCGGGGCTCCCACACTGCTTTATCTTCTGCGGCACCTTCTGCTGGGGCTTGTGCCATGGGAGCGTGCTCTGGGGTGTGTGCAGGTGTGGGGCATCCTTGGGGACCGCTGTGAGCTGTCTGTCCCCGTGCCGTGTCCCCCGGGACCGCCGTGAGCTGCCTGTCCCCATGCTACGTCCCCTGGGAACACTGTGAGCCATCTGTCCCCGTGCTGTGTCCCCTGGGAACACTGTGAGCCATCTGTCCCCGTGCTGTGTCCCCCGGGAACACTGTGAGCTGCCTGTCCCCATGCTGTGTCCCCTGGGAACACTGTGAGCTGCCTGTCCCCATGCTGTGTCCCCTGGGAACACTGTGAGCTGCCTGTCCCCGTGCTGTGTCCCCNCCTGATGCTTTAAGATTTTAGCCTCCACAGTTTTCGTGGAGCTGTAATTTTAGTGTGTAACTCTGGACGCTATATAGGATGTTATAGCTGCTGTTCTCAGCATTTTTAGACAATCTCTAAGCTCAAAACTCAAGGACACCTTATTGTCTCAGGCACCAAGATTTGGAAACAGCAATAAAGTGGGGGGAGCAAACTTGGAGTAATTGACTTCGTTACCTGAAGCTGTAATTGGAGGATTAAACCTGGATATGTAAATGACCAAAACTTAAAAAGTATTGAAAAATTGGTATTGAAAACACCAAAGAAAAACCTGTAGTCTGTTTTGGGCGTAGCCCTTGGGTGGGCTGTGAGTGCCCTAAATGCACTTGAAGGCCTTCAATAAATATGACTGCTTTTTATTCTCTTAACTCTGTCTAGCCTCTGTTTTAGGTGAGCCCCTCAAGGCATCAGTGTCCCCTGGGACTGGTGTGAGCTGTCTGTCCCGGGGCTGTGCCCTGTCTTGGCACCCATCAGTGAAATGTGTGACAGCCCGACAAACCTGGCACATCCAGGTGACCCTGCCCTGCTCAGAGGGAGTGTCACAGTCGTTATCAGCTCGGAGAATTAACCAGATTTCTTGGAGCCCTGGTAGATCACAGCCATCACCTTCCATCTACAACCAACCCGGCAGCTATACCCAAAATCGCATGCTGGGATGAATGACAAAACCAACCCAGTGATGAGCAAATCTCTGGGGTCTGCTGGCCTGGATGGTGGAATCTGGCCTCAGGGCTACTTTTCAAGGGACTGTCTTGTATTTGGCATCAAGGTGCCTTTCCTTTCCCCCACTGTGTAAGGAAGCCTCAGCTTTAGGAGGGGACACAGAGTGTCCAAGGCCAGCTTGGATGGAGCTTGGAGCAACCTGGTGTCCCTGCCCATGGNCCCCTGGGAACACTGTGAGCTGCCTGTCCCCGTGCTGTGTCCCCTGGGAACACTGTGAGCTGCCTGTCCCCGTGCTGTGTCCCCTGGGAACACTGTGAGCTGCCTGTCCCCGTGCTGTGTCCCCTGGGAACACTGTGAGCTGCCTGTCCCCGTGCTGTGTCCCCTGGGAACACTGTGAGCTGCCTGTCCCCGTGCTGTGTCCCCTGGGAACACTGTGAGCTGCCTGTCCCCGTGCTGTGTCCCCTGGGAACACTGTGAGCTGCCTGTCCCCGTGCTGTGTCCCCTGGGAACACTGTGAGCTGCCTGTCCCCGTGCTGTGTCCCCTGGGAACACTGTGAGCTGCCTGTCCCCGTGCTGTGTCCCCTGGGAACACTGTGAGCTGCCTGTCCCCGTGCTGTGTCCCCTGGGAACACTGTGAGCTGCCTGTCCCCGTGCTGTGTCCCCTGGGAACACTGTGAGCTGCCTGTCCCCGTGCTGTGTCCCCTGGGAACACTGTGAGCTGCCTGTCCCCGTGCTGTGTCCCCTGGGAACACTGTGAGCTGCCTGTCCCCGTGCTGTGTCCCCTGGGAACACTGTGAGCTGCCTGTCCCCGTGCTGTGTCCCCTGGGAACACTGTGAGCTGCCTGTCCCCGTGCTGTGTCCCCTGGGAACACTGTGAGCTGCCTGTCCCCGTGCTGTGTCCCCTGGGAACACTGTGAGCTGCCTGTCCCCGTGCTGTGTCCCCTGGGAACACTGTGAGCTGCCTGTCCCCGTGCTGTGTCCCCTGGGAACACTGTGAGCTGCCTGTCCCCGTGCTGTGTCCCCTGGGAACACTGTGAGCTGCCTGTCCCCGTGCTGTGTCCCCTGGGAACACTGTGAGCTGCCTGTCCCCGTGCTGTGTCCCCTGGGAACACTGTGAGCTGCCTGTCCCCGTGCTGTGTCCCCTGGGAACACTGTGAGCTGCCTGTCCCCGTGCTGTGTCCCCTGGGAACACTGTGAGCTGCCTGTCCCCGTGCTGTGTCCCCTGGGAACACTGTGAGCTGCCTGTCCCCGTGCTGTGTCCCCTGGGAACACTGTGAGCTGCCTGTCCCCGTGCTGTGTCCCCTGGGAACACTGTGAGCTGCCTGTCCCCGTGCTGTGTCCCCTGGGAACACTGTGAGCTGCCTGTCCCCGTGCTGTGTCCCCCAGGACTGCTGTGAGCTGCCTTTGGTGCTGTGTTGATGCCTTAGGGTTTTAGCTTCTATATTTTTTGTGTATCTGTAATCTCGTAATTTTTAATGTCTAACTCTAGGGTCCACATAGGGTGCTGAGCTGCTGTTCTCAGCATTTTTAGACAATCTCTAAGCTCAAAACTCAAGGACACCTTATTGTCTCAGGCCCCAAGATTTGGAAACAGCAATAAATTGGGGGGAGCAAACTTGGAGTAATTGACTTCGTTACCTGAAGCTGTAATTGGAGGATTAAACCTGGATATGTAAATGACCAAAACTTAAAAAGTATTGAAAAATTGGTATTGAAAACACCAAAGAAAAACCTGTAGTCTGTTTTGGGCGTAGCCCTTGGGTGGGCTGTGAGTGCCCTAAATGCACTTGAAGGCCTTCAATAAATATGACTGCTTTTTATTCTCTTAACTCTGTCTAGCCTCTGTTTTAGGTGAGCCCCTCAAGGCATCAGTGTCCCCTGGGACTGGTGTGAGCTGTCTGTCCCGGGGCTGTGCCCTGTCTTGGCACCCATCAGTGAAATGTGTGACAGCCCGACAAACCTGGCACATCCAGGTGACCCTGCCCTGCTCAGAGGGAGTGTCACAGTCGTTATCAGCTCGGAGAATTAACCAGATTTCTTGGAGCCCTGGTAGATCACAGCCATCACCTTCCATCTACAACCAACCCGGCAGCTATACCCAAAATCGCATGCTGGGATGAATGACAAAACCAACCCAGTGATGAGCAAATCTCTGGGGTCTGCTGGCCTGGATGGTGGAATCTGGCCTCAGGGCTACTTTTCAAGGGACTGTCTTGTATTTGGCATCAAGGTGCCTTTCCTTTCCCCCACTGTGTAAGGAAGCCTCAGCTTTAGGAGGGGACACAGAGTGTCCAAGGCCAGCTTGGATGGAGCTTGGAGCAACCTGGTGTCCCTGCCCATGGCAAGGGGGTTGGAACTAGGTGCTCTTTAGGGTCCTTTGCAACCCAAACCATCCTGTGGTTCCAAGTGAGTTGTTCTGGTTGTTGTTGCTACTTGAATCGGAGGTAAGATTACAGCTGGATATTTAGGTTTTGATCCAGAGAGAATTCCAGGTTCTCTGGAATTGGAAAGGTGGTAGCTATGCTCAGTTCCAAGGGGGCACAGGGCTTGATCCCAGGGTTAGGAGGGAGCTGCAGAGTGCTGTGGCTCATCCTCCAAAGCTGAGCCTGTGTGAAGCAGGAGGGATGAGAGGCTGGCGATGGCTCCAGAGCTTCTCTCTGGTGTGCTGATGAGCTCCTGGGGAGGATTTAATGAATGGAGCTTCCCTGATGGAGGAGATAGGAAAAATTGCTAACCTGGGGAGGTGAAAAACAGCGCTGGGCCATGTCATAGAGTGAGCCTGGCCTGGTGGCCCTTCAGCCGGGCATGGCTGCTCCAGGAACCAGCTCAGGAGGGGAAGCACAGCCAGGGAAGGAGCTGGTTGGAGCTGCCACTGACACCTGATGATTTTTGTCTTTTTTTTTTTTTTTTTTTAATACACCCTTTTATGTATTTTCTGTACCCTTTACACATTCTTTGTACCCTTAACCTACATGCTTGTAATTTTTGTAGTCTGATATTCTAATCTAGTTTCGGAGTTCAGCAAAGCAGACAGACCAAACATTCACAGTAAAAGACCAGAAAGCCCTACACGATCTCAAAACTTGACGTTTTAACCTTAGTTGAAACCTCCTCTCTGAAACGTACTTTGTAAACTGGGCTCTACCCTCGTTTGAAAAGGGTTTCTTTAATACAAAAAAAAAAAAATTACTTCACTTGTTAAGTTTCTTATTGGTGGATTCTAGACAAATATGCTAATTTGCAAGGTCCATAAAATTGTATGCATGTTATAGGGTGTGAGCGCATCTCGGCATGTTCCACCTTTAAAAAGCCGTACACCTAAAATCCTATTAAATTCCCCAAGTAAAACCCTTTTACAGCGCCTGCCTCACGATTCTAAGACCAACCAAAAGGCAACGCCACCAGCTTTGGGATGCGCTGGCACAAACCCGCCCTGGAACGAGCTCTGGGAGGCTGTGCAGCGCTGCGGGCAGGGCTGAGCTCTGCCAGCGAGGGCTGCGGGGCAGGATCCCCTCGGGCTGCTTCCCTGCCTCGCACCTCGCCGCCAGCCGGGGAAGTACCTGCTCTCCTGCAGACAGGGAAGCTGTGTCCCTCTTCCCTCTGATCTGCGATTCCTGCGGTGCCCCAGGCGAGCGGCACTGCTCTTCCAAGCCAAGCTTTGCTCCCGAGGCAAACTGGGCTGGGTCCAAGGGCTTGTCTGGTTTCCTTTCTAGGTTTCCTCCCTTGTTTAGTGGGATTAATAACACCTAAGGGTGTCAGAGTTAATTACTCATCGGGCTCCGAGCGCTCTGAGAAAACCCTGTGCCATCCATTGTTTGAACTTACAAGGTGCTGCTGCCTCCTGGCTTTCGGAGGAGTGACTGAGGTCCTTTCGGGGACTTTGCTTTTTGAAGGGTGTGCTAAAGCCCCTCTGTCGTGACTACTGATGGCAGCAGGGATCGATGGGGCACAGGAGGGAGTCCTAGTGTCCTTAGGAGCAGTTTGATTTAGGATTTGGCTAAAGAGAGAGGATGTGACTCCTCCGCAAGACTCCTTGATTTAAGGAGCAAACCAACCTTCAGCTGAAAACCTTGGGACAAACTAGAGTTTTGTGGCCATTGGCTGTCAGGACAGAGCTCAGGTCTTTGGAGTGAGAAGTGCTGATTTCCATCCCTGATAAAACTGAATTTACTCACTTTGGGACATTTTATCCAGATTTGAGCAACCTGTGTGAGCTGAAATAACACCTTCTAGGGACAGAGTTCCTGGGTAGACATGGATAAATCCAGTTAAGCATGGCTCAGAATGAGATGGACAAGGCAGGGATACCTGGCCTCTGTAGTCAGAAGCTTTTTCCCTGAAAAGCTTCATCTTACTCCTCCCCATCCCTAAATATCAATTCAGAGCCTTTATTTCCCTCCCAGCCCTGTTTCTAGAAAGCATCCTGTAAAAATAGCTCTTCCCAGAATAAATTCCTTCTGACACATAAACTGAAACCTGCTCTTGAGCCCTTTTGGGCTGGGCATGGAGCAAAGCTGGATTTTGTTTCTTTTCTGTCGAGGGGTTTAGCTCCAGCTGAAGCACGGCAAAGACCTGCTGAGTCAATCTGTCTGTGTGCTGCGTGCCATGGGAAGTGCAGTGCCCTGCCTGACACCTGCTGATGAGCTCAGCCAGGATTGTTTCACCTGTGGGAGGAGGAATTTCTGGAAGGGGAAATGCAGAAAGGAGCAAGAATGACTCCTGAGCACTTGGAGTCAGGCTGAACCTGTTCTGTGGGGTGCAGGTCCTGCTCAAGCACTCGAGCAGTCGCTCCGATCGCTGGTTTTGTGGGAGCAGGGAACTGAGCCTACCAACACATCCCTGAGGATTTCATTCCCAGACTTGCTGAGTTTATTAAGTGGCAGCAGGGGTAGGTTGGGATCCCTTGTGATCTAGGAAATATGGAGGACGTGTGCTAGGAATTCATCCAGCTGACTGCAGGTGCATCTTGAGGCTTTTAGTGTCTTGAATTTCAGGCCTCTTAGCAATGTGGGGGATTTGGGAACGCTCTGTGGTGTGTGTGAGGGATGCAGGAGGGGGAAGTGGGTTTGCAGTGAGCCCTTTGGGGTGCAGAATAGCGTGGATGGCTGTGCCTGGAGGAACTTCGGGTTGTGTTGCCTCAAATGGCTCCTTTTAGCCTCATATCCTGGGTCATTCCCACC
Source organism: Grantiella picta (assembly GCA_013397955.1). Taxonomy (NCBI): domain Eukaryota; kingdom Metazoa; phylum Chordata; class Aves; order Passeriformes; family Meliphagidae; genus Grantiella; species Grantiella picta. The sequence continues at coordinate 32,021 of VZRM01007293.1, forward strand.
CAACAGCACCAGTATGGTGGCAACTGCATCCAAATCTTTACTGTCATGTTCAGAGAGCCTTGGAATTGTTTGGGTTGGAAGGAATCTTCAAGCCCATCAAGTGCCACCCCAGCCATGGCAGGGACACCTTCCACTGTCCCAGGCTGCTCCAACCCCAATGTCCAACCTGGCCTTGAACACTGCCAGGGATCCAGGGGCAGCCACAGCTGCTCTGGGAATTCAATGCCAGGGCTTCTTCACCCTCCCAGGGAATGATTCCTTCCCACTATCCCATCCAACCCTGCCCTGTTTCAGGGAGAAGCCGTTCCCCCTTGTCCTGTCACTCCAGGCCCTTGTGAGAAGTCCTGGGAGCCCTTGGAAATACCCCAGCAAGATGGGAAGGAAACCCTTGGGATGATAGAAAGAAATGAGACAAACTCTAAATGCCTCGTGTTGGGTTTTCTGCCTTGGCTCACCAGGGTGGGAAGGTGTGGGGCAGGAGAGGAACAGGATGGGTTTGACTTGGGGGGAGTCTTGCCTGGGGGATCCCAACCAGCAGGTCCCACCCATCTCCTTGCATGTTGCTCAGGGTGGGATGACCCCAAACACCATTCCACTCATCCCTGTGACCCCAAACTGCAGCCTGGCATCAGGACAGGGGGAATTTGGGCCTTGCCTACCCCTTCTCCCCTGCAGTGGGTGCAGAAGGCTGGTCCATGAGCTGGCTGTAAATCAGAACACACGAGGAAGGCAATTTTCTGCAGGCAAAACCTGCCCTCACCGAGCCAGGGGGAGGGAGGAGAGCTCCCTGTGTCAAGGTGAGACGGAAGAGCAGCAGAACGAGATTTAATTTCCTTCCCAATAATTTTCTCAAGCTGTATAAACTTTCCTTATTTAAAACAAATAGTCCCTGAAAACACATTCTGTGTCAGTGGCCCTGTGAAAACACCCCCAGTCACAACCTGTGCCTGTCCCTCGCTTGCAGCATCAGCCAAAAGCCAGCAGTTTTACATTTTGCTCTATTAACTGGAGCTGTAAATTTCCTTGTGCAAAGTCTCCCAGGCTGGGCAATGAATTTAAGTAAACAGGGTGTACAATAATAGAGCTGTGTTAGGGCAAGTTTTTTGAGTGGTCTGTAACTTTTGGAGCAAGTTGGTGAAAATCTTACTCTGTTATGGTGCAGAGTGTGTGAGTTTGTCCAGAAGGTGGAGGAAGTCGGAGAAAAGGTCTGGCTGGTAACAATCTCTGGATCCTATCTGGATTCAGAGAAAAGCAAAGAATTCAGGTGAGAGAATCTCTGGCCCGTGGCAGAAGGGTTGGAACTTGGGGATCTTTAAGGTCCCTTCCAACCTAAACCATACTATGATGCTGTTATTCCATTCTGGTTTTAGTTCAAGACTTCCATCATTAATTTTTTTCTCATCTATGAGATGCTTACAAGAAGACTGAAGGTTTTTTCTTTCCCCTCCTTGACCTGCTGAATGCCCACTCTAAAATCAGTTTTGTTTGCTTTGGTTACTACAGGATTAGTTTCCTCTCAGAGTTTTTCTCTATGGGGAAAAGACAAGAGGAGTTTTTCCTGTAAGTGTGATGGAAACCAATATTCTATTTCAGGTTTGTGGGCATCATTGCTCTGAGACTCCTGAAATTCTGGATCCAGATGTGCTGGATCCATTTCTGTCTCATATTGCCAAGGAATCCGAAGGGATTCCGGGGATGTTACGAGGTGTTCATGTTTCCTGCTGCTCCAGGAACTCTCTACTGTAAATGCACACTACTTATCTCAGATTGTTGCTCCAGCTTCAGCTAAAACCAGGCTCGAGGTGAACACGATCTAGAAGGCTGCAGCTGAGGAAAGAGTGATCCCACTTTGCAAAGTAAGCAGTTTTCCTGCCTGATATTTCACTAGGAGATTCTCCCCCCCCCCCCCCCCCTAGACCCCTCAGTAAA
>VZRM01007293.1:33959-89021 GCA_013397955.1 Grantiella picta
ACTTGCAGTTAAAATGCACATCTGGTTGGTGTCTTTGAGTATCTTGTAAAGAGAACTTGATCATTAGATAAAGAGAGGATAGGAACTTCTGGCTTATAGGCAGCCCTTTCCTTAAAAAAGAAAAAGTTGTAAGGAATAACTTGGCGTAAAAGCCCCCAAATTGGGATTTCTTTTAACTCCCCTGGGCTTGGGGATGCCTGGTTATCCAACTTTTCTCCAGCTGGCTCTTGTAAAGCCACAGCAAAGTGGTTCTGACTTCTAGTGGGGAAAAAAAACCAAGAAAACATCTTTAAGCCTTATCCAGAACTCAGTAAAACCAATGGAAAACCTCTGAGTCTGGGAGATATTGGAGCTCTTCCAAAGGGTGGAAAAGAGTGGAGAAAGGTTGAGCCCAGCTCGTGTTAGATCTAGAAGCCAAGGGAAATTCTCTGCTCCTGGGAATGGAAAAAAAAATAGTCTTGGCAAAATGTGGATTTTGAGTGCTGGAGGAGATGATTGGCCCAAAATGATAAAGGTTTGGGTATATGGGACAGAAGGAGCATAAAGCCTCATTGACTGGGGCACTTGAGCAGCTTCTGAACTGGGAATTTCCTCTTGGTGTCTTTATTAGATGAAAGGAGAGGGACAAGGCTCCTGCTGCTGCCACAGCCTCTGCTGTGCTGCATCCATTTCCTCTCTTTGAAACAAATGTCTGCACCCAAAATTGCCTCCTTCCTCCCAGGCAGGAGAGTGATCCTGCACCAAGGTGTTTCTGTAGCCCCAAAAGTGTCGAGCCTCAGTTCTGTGGGGCTGAGGGTTCTGGGCCTGAGCTGTACCTGGCAGCAAAAAAACAAATTTACCCAGCTGAATGCAAAGACTTTTTTAGATAAAACCAAGTGTTTGCTTTGGCTTTGAGACACTTAGAGATACCTTGGATGGAGAGTTGCCAGCTGGCTGCTCACCAGCCACTGACTCAGAATGTAAAAGTGCAGTGTGAGTCCCTGGATTTTTTCCCCCCCCACTTCTTGACAAACTTTATAACTGGCCTTTTTTTTTTTTTTTGGAGAGGAGGAGGGAATTCTCATGGTTTTAAGCAAATCCCAACTGACTCAGCCTAAGCCCAAGGGTAGAATGGCGAAGGCTTGATGGATTAAGTGTCCTGGAACAACTGGCTACACAGCTCTTTCTTGTTTTCTGGCTGTGAGGATCATCCTTTTGATCAGATCCTTTTCCCTGCCGCTTTCCGGGTTGTAAATCCAGATTAGTCATGGCAGGGTGGCAAAGGATGAATATGGAACGGGAGGTGAAGCCCAGGGAGCGTGTGGTGGTCGCTGGGTGTTTGTTACACCCTGGTGGCCAGCTGGGGAAGCAGGGACACCTTGAGGCCACCTGCCCGTGGATTTGGAAGGGTTGGGAGCCTGAGATTCCTACAACAACCCAGATTTGTGTGATCTGTTCAGAGATGTGTCTTTAACTGACCTGCTGGAGTGTCTGACTTCCAAGTCTTGCTGTAAGATTCGGATTTGTGTCCTAAATCCAGTGGGGAAAAGCTGTATTTTGGGTGTTTATTATCTCTCCTGCACATCTGACCTTCATAACTCCTTGTCTGGGCTGCTTAGATCATCCTTCTCCTCAGGATTCCCAGGATAACTGCTCTCTGGGAGCACCAGTCAGCTCCTGCTCATCCCTGGGGTGCTGGTGATCCCTACTGGAAGCAAACTTCCCTTCTTCTCTGGCCACACAGGAAATGGAGCTGATTTAATAGAGCTCTGAAATCAGGAGGAAACATAGAGTTTCTTCAAATCCCAGAACCCCCAAGGTGGGAAGACACCTTTAAGGTCATCAAGGCCAACCATCAACCCAGTACTGCCACAGTCACCCCTTTTTAAGGACTTTGGGGACCGTGGGGGAGTGGGTTGGAAGGAAAGCCTTAAAGTGCAAGGAACAGAGTCCTGATTCCCAGTCACTGTGCTGAGGGATGAGCACAGGAACATCACAACTGAAATCCCTCCCCAGTCAGAGCAGCAGCCCTGCTTTGAAGGCCAGTTTGGGTTTTACTCCCCCAAACTGCTCCTGCTGGGGCTTCAAATGCCACCACAGAATGACCCCTGTCTGAAGGGGAAGGCTTTGTAAAAGGCGAGCTGACCATGTTCCCATGGCTGCCATGGCCAAGCCTGAAAGTATCCTTTGAAGGCAGTATTTTAAAGCAGCAAAACTTTAAGCAGAATCAGTTTGTCGAGGGGTCCCAAAGGCGGAGCTAGCTGTGAGAATTTGCAGATTTATTTGCAATAAACTGATTTGCCTGATTAAGGCAGCTTCTGAACCCAGCTGCCGCTCGGTGCACAGCTTCTGACATCAGCACTGTTCTACCAGGGGTGAAATTGGCCGTGCCTACATTGTTGCAGGAATTTATCATCCACCTGTGCTCTGATTTACGTGTGTGTGAATCCCAGGTAACTGCATTAACATCAATAAAGCTGCTTGAATAGATCTCTATCTGAATTGCTGCCGAAGACTTCTCCTGTTGCTGGTGGCTATGCAGGTGCAGGGATGTGGTTGGCTTCAGCTGGGAAACACGATGCCATCCAAGTGTGTGTCTAGCATGCAAACAAGAAAATGCTGAGTTGAAACCGCAATGCTCATTTAAAAGTTGGGGGGGAGATGCCGTCAGGCTTTAAAGGGAAGATTTCTCTTTGCTATCTTGAGATATTTGAACGGGCAGGAATTTTCTGGAGAATGTTTCCCTTGGAGGGGGAAAAATTGTCCTGCTGCTTTGTGGGGGAGAGAGGGGCTGGTTCTAGATTGGTTTTGGTGGCAGAGTAGGGAAGAAAAATAAGTGGTTTTTATTCCTCATTTGCCTCCTCCGTTTTTACTGCATCTCGACCTTCACCAAGTGTATGAAGGACAGAGAACAGTAGCTTGCTTTTTTTTTTTTGCAAATGTTGATTTTGTGAGCTTTTTTCTACACAGATTGTGGAAACTGGAAACACAGGGAGCAACACTGAGGACGTGGGGTGGCTGCTCCACCTTGCACTGCTGTGTTTTGAGTCAGTTGTCTCCTCATGGCAGCAGCAGAAATGAAAGTTACCTGGAAAAAAAGTTGTCCCAGGGAAATGAGAGAGTTTAGCCCTCAAAGAATTTCTCCTCTGAGCTGGCGGCTACAAACCCAAAGCATTTGGGGCTGGCAGCTCTTCTGAACCACTTGTGATGTTACTGAAGACTCTCATAGATAATTTATCCATACAATTTCTGAACCTCTCTAACTTCTTTGTGACAGCAAGCTCCTGCCAAGGAGACTCTGGGATTTTGGGGTGTCATTTGGCAACATCATGGATTAAGGTGCAAACCAGCATCAGTTTAGATTGGTTTTTGAAGTGTGAAATGCAGCTTTGACTGGAATATCCACAGATTACCTGAAACAGAAGGATTGGGAATAGTGTTCAAGGCAGTTCATTTCTGGGAGCAGGGGATCATATTCTGGGGACTCCAGCACTGAGCTAACAATAGATATGTGCAGAGGAGGAGGAAACAGGGTTATTGAGCAAGTTCATTATGTTTTTTTAATTGAGATATTGGCTCCTTGGAGTGAGAGGGGACATCTCAGTCAAGGAAAGGACTTGAGGGTTTCTACAGTTTTCCACTGCTGTGGAAATGTTCAATTTCCACTGCTGTGTCTGTGTCCCACAGGTGTCCTTTTGGCCAGATTCTCATTGCATTCACATAGCTGGAAAAGGTCAATATTGGGATGGATAAATTGGCTCTGGTTTTTTACCACTGCTTTGTCTTGTCCCTCTAAGCCAGAAGCAAAAACAAGACAAACCCAAGCACCTTAACCCCCAAACTGAACCACAGCCCTCCCCATACCCTTCATCCCATAGAAAATGGGAATACTGCATGGAATGAGCAGAGAATGGGCTTTTGGGGTGAAACCTTTGCAGCTGGTGGGTCTTTAATACGAGGAAGGGTTGGAAAATGTCCATTTGGATCTGATCCTCATCCACCTTGCAGAGCCCCTGAAGCAGCTGGGGCAGGAGTTGCAGTTCATTTAATTTATGTGCCTATTTTCCATGAGCAGCTTTCCCACCTGGGCTGTGTCTCCCATGGCAGATCGTAGCTGGAGGTCCCCGTTGGGAATTCTGGCTGTTTTTCCCACAGGCTGATGCAAAGTACCCCAGGGGATGGGAAGTGGGCAGGAATCTGTCCTACAGAGGAGAGCAGAGGCCTTGTCTGCATATTTGTTTAGAATGGCTTTTTGGTGATAATGCCTTTTGTCAACAATTCAAAATAACTTGATTTTTTTTTATTTAATTTGGGGGGATGTGTGGCAAGCAGCTTTCCTTGGGGACAGATGGTAGAGTGGCTCTTGAAGAAACACCACCTGCACAGTGGTGTGAAGGGGACAATTAAAATGAAGAATTCCCTTCCAGCCTCAGTGCTCCTGTAGGTGTACCCAGGATTTCTAAAAATAGGCTGACTGAAAATGGGCTGCCCCAGGCGCCTGACTGTGCAGCTCCCCTCCTCCTTTCCCTGCTTTTGAAGTTGGGTGCTTATGGATGTTTTTTAGATTATCACAACCCCATCACCGCTGGCAGGGCTTCACTGTTCCAGGACTGAGGGTTTTCTTTCTCAGCCTCCACCCATCTCTTGGGAAGAGAGCACGTGAAGTCCTCTGCCTGCTGCGGAGAGGAGCTCCTCACTCCTCCGTGCCTCAAAGATCGTGCTTAGCATTTCTTCCAGCGAGGGTTTCCCACCTTCTGAAGGAGCTCAGACACTGCCTGTGCCCTTGATCTCAGCAGTTCCTGTGGCAGACTCGTTCTTGTGGCCTTTAGTCTGTGCTTTGAGCCCTTAGGCTTGTCCTAAGGGACTGGAGGAGCTTGTGAAGGGCATGGTATCTCTACAAGTTCTCCTGTTTTAAGTGTTTCCCTCCCAGAGATCACAGGGAGAAGAAAAGTTGATCCCTGCTGAGACAGGGAATGGAACAGTTTGGAACGGAATGGGAAGAATTGCGGAATGGTTTGGGCTGGAAAGCACCTTAAAGACAATTCAGTTCCACCTCCCCTGCTATGGGCAGGGACACCTTCTAGACCGCCACCAGATTTAAGGGACACCTTCCCTAGATTTAAGGAGTTTTTCAGCATCAGCAGCAGCCAGAGGTGCCCTGTGCCCCCCAGAAAGGCACGATTAGTCCATTAGGGCCGGGTGTGGCTGGGGAACAACCTGGCAGGAGGACAGGATGTTTAGAAAGCACGGCTGAGCCCACAGCAGGGCCCTGTGAGTGTGAGGCGCTGACACAGCGGTGTGGGCACCAGGAAAATGGAGACAGAGCAGCTGTGGGATTCCAACGGATCCCTGCTGGAATCCGTGGGCTGGGCGGGCATGTGAGCACTGCAGGAGCAACCACAGGCTGCTGGAGGCTGGGAAAACACAGTGGGAAAGGTGTGTGGGCCCTGCCTGCGCTGCCAGGTGTGGGATACGGAGGGTTCCTGCTAAAACCAGGCTGCTGCTCTCGCCCTGGGCCTGGCTGTGCTGTAAATTGGATTTTAAAGGGTCGGGGGAGCTGCTTTGTGCACACCTGGGGGCTCCCAAGGGGCTCCTGGCTGAGCCTGGAGGGGCGGGCAGGCAGTGCTGGTTCGGGTGGGGAGCAGGCAGGAAAGCAGCCCGTGCAGGCTGCGGGATGGTGGTGCTGCCTTTGGAAGGGAATCTGGCTGAACAGGCCGTGGGGATGAGGAGCTGCTCCTTCCCCTTCCACCCCAAACATATTAGCCCTGTCACAGGTGCTGGAAAAAAGGTCCCTTCCCTGGAGAAGGGAATGGGGTTTCCCCATGTCTCCCAATCCAAGTGTGGCTGCCAGTCCCTGCACACAAAGGAGCACAGAGGATCCCCTAGGAAGCTTTTCCAGAATGTTTCTACTGAGAAAATGATTCATTTTAGGAAAAATTATGTCAAATTTCTTCAAAAATCTTTTAGAGACTTTTTTGGAGCTGGAAGTTCTTCTGAACCACTTGTGATGTTACTGAAGACTCTCATAGATAATTTATCCATACAATTTCTGAACCTCTCTAACTTCTTTGTGACAGCAAGCTCCTGCCAAGGAGACAGGAATAGAGTAGAACACGTAGGGAAAGAGTTAAGAGAGAGTTAACCTGCAGGACCTTTTCAGAAGGTTTCATTCCATGGGGAAAAGGACATTAAAATCAATATTGAGCATACAATCTTAATGTAGAGCAACAAAACCAGCTTATCTAAACAGAAGAAAAAGTTCCCTATGCTAAATATTCCAACACAGCACAAAAGGACAAATTACATATAATTTGTCACAACAAATCCTACAGATATATGTGAGAGAAACTCAGCCAGAGGGTCTGTGCAGGTAGAGCTGGACCCAAATCTTGAGGAATTCCAATGTTTTGTGACATCAGGTGTGCATTCATGGTTCACAACTGTTGGATAAACATGCCAGACCTCCCTGCTGTTCATGCCCTTTGTGGCTACATGGATATGGGGTTTAAAACCCTTTACTGTTCAGTTTGTGGTGATCACTGTATTTTCAGGGATGTCAAAGATATTAATTCTTGAGGAGACAGTAAAATCCACAAACATGCTTGAAAGCAGTTTGTCTCCCTAAGAGCTTTGCTCCCTGGGTCAGGCTCAGCGATAACATCAGTGTTTTGGTGTTTTGGTGGCTGCTGAACTGCAAACACGACAGATAAATAATAGCAATCCATGGAGAGAGAGGTAATTACAGTGACAGCCACACTGACAAATAGCTGGGGAAATGGATGGGGCGATTTGCTAATGAAATGAGGATAAACGGATATATGGACGTGCAGGATGGGGAAAATGACAGAAATATGAATTTGGCATATTCCCAGCAGGCACTCTCGGGGCTGCTGTGCAATGGTTTAGTCAAACGAGGCTTTGTGTCCTAAATTATGATGTCGTTGCAGATTGCAAAGGCTTTTTCTCCCTGTGCTGAGGTGTGGGATTGATCCAGAACTGGGGGAAGAGTGCAAATTCCTGCCTCTCCAAACAGGAAGAAGCAAACCTGGCAACTCATCCCAGGACTGGGCTACTGCTTATGGGCTAAAGAGCAAAATACCTTCAAGGCAAGGAGATGTGTGAGCAATTTCAGGAAAAGTCTAGGGAATTTTCTGCTCTTTAGTCCTCTATTTAGTAATGGTGCAAGGTGCAGGAATGTTTGGAAGCATCAGAGTTGGGATGAAGTCAAAATGAGAGGAAGAAGGACTAGGATGTCCTAGTAGCCAAGTTATGCTCCCTGCAAGCCCCCAGATGATGTTGGAGTGGACAGAAAGTCCTAAAGGTGGTGTAGCCACCTGTTTAAGTCTGAGACTCTGAGGTGCAGCAGCTTCTCTAGACCATGATTAAGGGCAGCTTAAGCTGGTTTGCATCTGGAATCAGTGCAAGAATGGGTTAAGCTCACTCTTAAGCTATGAGGCCTTTATATTTTTGGTTATACACAGCTTGGCTGGTAAATAGATTCTCTCTGGGTTTTCTTCCTCCCCTGTGCTATATGCTGGGAAATCCATGAATTTTTGGCAATATTGGTCAACTTTGGAGCAGAATCTGAATAGCCAGCTTGAGATCCTATTGATCATCAACAAAACACTTGGCAAAGATAAATATCAATCTGTTCGTTGCTGTATTTTTGTCTTATTCTGGCCACCTGATGTTGTGTAAAGTGTTACCCCTCCCTTTGCAGCCTCTTAATGCAGCCTTGCACACGCAGCTGCTTCTGAGGAAAAACCATGGAAAAATTGGAGTTGCTCCCCTTTTAAAGTGGAGCTCAGAGTGATTTCTCTGACTTAATAGAATAGAGACCCAGTGCTAAGCAGCATTTCAAGTTCATGTGCTCAGGGTGGGGAAAAAATGCTCCTTTAATATGAAAATGACGTGATGCTTCTTTTCCAGAAACAGCATAGGGTGCATGTTTGGAGGGTACCCATTAATCTTCATTAAATTAGTGCCCTGGAAATTGGTGTGAACAGAGGTGCAGAGGGGAGGGAAGTGGGAGGAGATGAGGCAGCTCTGGCTCAGGGGCACCCTGCTGCTCTGTGCAGCTCAGAACATTCAAAGTGCTGCTTGTCGGGGCTTGAAGCTGAGTTTTACAGAGGGATAAGATGGAGGAGGCAGGAGAAGGAGGCAGCAGAACTTCCCTGGAGGCAGCATTTCTGCTCAGAGCCTTTGTTTTGGTGCGCTCATCCTTCCTTGAGATGAATTAATTTGCAGTGCTGGGGAAGCTTTTTGAAGCTGCACGAGGCCACAAGCCACATGTCCCTTTGTGTCCTGCAGGAAAGGCAGAGAAAACAAATCTGCCCGATTGCTCTGAGGATGGAGCATTGCCTCCCAGCCTGAATGGGGTTTCATTCCCAGAGAAGGAAACAGCAGGTGTAAAAAGGAGCTTTTTGATGCAGAACTTTCAAACCGTTGCTCCTGTGTGGAGCTGGGCTGTGTTTGCTGTTGTGGGTCCGCAGTGCCAGGATTCCCTTCCCAGCTATGTTTGAGTCAAGCCATGGCAAATACTTAGTATTGCTATATGCAATGAGTGAAGAAAAGGAAAACTGAGTGTCTTGCATCTTCCCCTGAGAACTTTTCTTGCTTTATCTTAGCTGCTTGGGCTGATCAGAAACCAGGAATGATGATTTCGCCAGCCCAGGAGCATCTCTGCTTCCTCTCAGCCTGTGCAGGATGCAGTCCCTGCTCTTGAGGGATGCCATCTGAGCAGAGCCACACCTGAGGTTTTGTGTGGAATGACAAAAGCTTAGAAACACCTTTCTTCACCAATTGAAACTTTCCTCCATCAGTTTGGCTCTGCTGGCTCCTGTCTGAACCCAGACATTCCAGGCAAACTGGATTCAAGGGACAAAGTAAGGTCGTGGTTCATGATTTCTTTAAAGATTTTGCAATGTGTCTTTCAGAAAAAAAGAGTTGACAAAGCCTCAAGAATATTTGTGTGCCTCAAAAATATTCCTCCCGTGTACTCTGTTTATTGTGATTTTGTTCTCAAGATACTTTAAAGCTTTTCTGCTTCACCATTCAAACCGAAAGGAGTGGATGTCATTTCTTGTCAATCTCAACGTGTGTTATTATTTGACTTGAAGTGGCAGGTTGAAACCAAAGCTGAATTGAGATTTTTTTCAGCCCACAGCTTGTATTGCTGACACTGAAAGATTGGCTGTGTGTGGCTGGAAGAGTCTAAAACTCGCTTTTCCCACAGCAGCTGGACCTCCTCAGGTTTGCTTTCTTCTTGGTGCTTTTTCCAAATTCCTCTCTGTGCTGAGCAAAGGCTTGGAGGGAGATGTTGCCACAAGTAAGGCAGGGCTTGCCAACAAAGCCTAGGAGCGGAATTTGGGAGTCTAATCCCCGTGTCAGGTGCAATGCCATAAACCACCCCAATTCCAGAGCAAACTGGTGTGCACATGCTGCATCCTGAACCAGCTGAAGGCTGCCTGCAAACTTGGCACAGCCTTTTACTCCACTGGGTTCAGCAGCAGAAAATCTCTGGGGTTTATTCAATTTGACCAGAAAGTGAATATTAAGAAATCCAGGATGCAAATTTTATCTCCAGGGGTTCGGTGTGGCCCTGAGATGGATCTGATGTGAGAAGTCTCTCCTGGTTTCTTGCTCTTGTTAGACATCTTTCTCATGCTATTGAACAGTGGAGGGGTTTTTTTTGTGCCAGATATAATAAAAATATAACCTCTGCCCCAAATCGTGGTGCTTTCATGTCAGAGCACAGTAAATGTTTGCAGAGTTTAAACCTCCTGTCAGCTGTGCTTTGCAGTGAGGATGAAGTTTTTTATCTCTTTTTCCTCTTACTCAAGCTTGTTTAGGTATAACCTCTTCCTGTGAAAAAGGAGTTTCTCCCACTAGAAAACATTTTCTGAGAGATCAAATCATGTAGTATGTGGAATTTCACCTCTGTATTACAGATATGACACTCTCTGGTGCTTTAGAGTATTTTTAAGTCACTTGTAGCTGAATTAGGTGTATTTTACCTCTACATTTTGGGGCAAGTTTCCCTAGAGAGCTCCCAGCTCTGGTAATGGTGCAGAACTTGCCTGTTGTGACAAACTCTTGTCCCTAAGAGGCACCACAGGGCCATAAATGATAAACCCTCCTCTTCATCCCTGGGGTTTCCCATCGTGTGGGAAGAGGAGGAAGGGCTGGGATGCAGGAGCTGGTGGGAAATGTGGCTGGAGGTGGTGGAGAAGCCATGAATTGCTGCCTATGGCTGAGTGCAGTGGAAAAGTGCCTGGTAAATCTGTGAGAAAATGGGAATGCTGGGATGATTCCTGCCAAATTCCTTGCTTTGATTCCATGGCTGGTTTTGAGTCCTCAGTGGCACAGCCACGTCGGCTGCTGGGATGTTTTAGGGCTGCTCCCAAAACTTTGAGATCAGAGGCAAAATGGGATCAGGAGTGCAAAGGATTGAGGGAGTCAGCAGCAAATCGAGTGTCTTGTTGCGTTTTCCTTAGAGCTAAAGCAATTAGCTCAAATGTGGAGCCTTGGGTGAGCTTTAGTTCTCTTTAAGGTGTGTTTTGAAGGCCTTTTTACAAACCCAGGGTGGCATCTCAGCCTTCCTCCGGGCTCGTGTAGCTTTGGATTGTGCTGGAGTTTGCAGGGAGCTCCTTCTGGGAGTTCAAATATCCCAGCAGTGTTGGCCCTGGAGCTCACCTGGGAGCTGTGGTGAGCTCTCTAGGGAAACTCACTCCAAAATGGAGAGCTAAGACACCTAATTCAGCTAAGAGTGACTTAAAAATAGTCTAAAGCACCAGTGTTATATCTGTAACATAGTCCAGGGTCGGGGGCAGCTGGTTACTAGTTTATTGTCTGTAACAGGGATGGGGAACTGCTGTGGAATTGTGTCAGGGCTTAGCAAAAATAAACAGTACTATTTTCCTTTCAGCAGAGCCACCTCTGAACCTCTCTGTAAGGCTGGCTTTGTGTCCAAATGCAGAATCCCCAGCGCTCCTTAGCATGCTCCACTGGCTCTGAGATGCTCCCCGTGGTGGGCAGCGTGTCTGATGTGAGCTGCTGTGGCTTTGCAGTGCTCCCTGCTGCTCCCCTGGGCTCCAGGGGAAGGAAAGGAGCTTAGCTGGTCATGTTCCACTTATCCCCAGATGTTGAAACATCCTTTTCCAGGCGATGAAGAAACATATTGCTAAGGCAAAGGCCTTGCTCTTTGCCAAGGATATCGTGTCCGTTTATCTCCTTTAAAATGTTTTTTGTGTTTAATCTCTCCATTCATCTTCACAACACCCATCACCCTGAAAAACAACACCCAGTTCTGGACTCAGGAGCAAGTGATGGAAAACAGGAGTGCTCTGCACCAAAGTGACTTCCAGAAGCTGAGGTTTATTGCTGCAAATTAGTCATTAATCATAAAATAAAAGCTTTGCACAGACCCAGAACTCCCATGGAAATTCTGGGAGTGCTCTACTGAGCTCCAACCTCATTTGCTGGCACCACTAGAGGCCTGGCAATCTCACAGGAATTGACAGAAGAGTCTTTAAGGAAATACAGACCCAGGTGATGTCTTCAGCCTTGTGGAGTTATGGACTGGGGCAAAATGCCAAGGAGAAATCTGTGCTGGGACAGAACTGGTTGTACTGTGCTTTGGGGATATCTGCAAGATCTGGGAGAGGATCCATGGTCTGGGAACTCCATGGTTTGAGGAGCTGAGTGGAGAGTTTAGGACAAGATGATAGAAGCAAAGTTCCCTCTGTGTTAGGGGGAATAGCTGTCACTGAGAAGCTCCCTAATTCGAAATCAGGGTTGCTCTGGAACATTAGCTCCTATTTGAGGTGGCAGCAGTGCTAAATCCCAGCAAATGCCATGTCCTGTCAGGTGGTGGCCTCATTTATGGGAGGAGGCAAAGCTCCCCCAGCCTGCTCCCCTTGTTGGTGGGAAGAACATCCCCACTCTGCCTTTGTTTCCTCCTGCGTGGAACACTCGCAGCTCATTTAGAGGGATCAGGAGATATAATTAGTGTTTGTGAAACACTTGGGGATTGTGTAAAACAAATCATAAAAAAGGGGAGCTCTGCCAGAGCGCTGACAATATTTACACAACATCTGAAGGCTGCCTGTGTTGGACTTTATCAGAAGGAAAGGGGTGCAGGTGCCAGGACTTGAGCAACTGTTAAATGCATCCTTCTGGCTCAGGACTGCCACGCATGGATCCTGTGGGAACGCTCAGTCCTTGAAGCTCAGACAGAATGTTCCTGCTGGTTAACATCCAGAGCTTTCTGAAGGGGGAGACCACCTCCCTGCTTCTCGTCTGGGAGAGGGATGATGGATCCGCAGGGAAGCCAAAGTATTTGAGGATTGAGAAAGAGGTTTCAATTCACAAAGCTCTCCTTGCCTTGTTCCTGGCTTTCTGCTCTTGGCTTTCCCTTCTTCTGCGCTGAGGAGTGGTGGAGGGAGGGTTTAGACCTTCCCTGGAACAAATCTCAGTGGCTTCCTTCCACAGCATCCTTCTCATTTTTAGGTGGCATCTCCTGCTCTCCAGGAGGAAGCTGCATCTTCCAAGGGATTGAAGCCTGAACACCGAAGGTTATCTCTGCCTTCCTTTAAAAGCTGAAGGGTTGCTCAGGAATATCCCAACATCTCAGCTAATTCCTGCCCACCAGGATGAGCCTTGGATTCAGCATCCTCTGAATAAAACAGGATTCCTGATGCCCCCACTTCTGAAATGAGAGGAGATGAGGCACATCCCAGGCTCCTGCAGAAGGAGGAATTATGGGTTCATTCCTAACTGAGCTTCCCGGGTTTGAACATCCTATTTCACCTTGGCATTCCATGGTGCCTTTTCCAGCTGATAGGCCTTATCTCCTTGGAGAACTCTCCCCCGAGATGGGGCACATATTGCAGGATCCCCTCTGGCACCGGGAAGATGCTTGTCCAGGAAGGGTGATCTGTCGGGATCCTTGGGGGGAATCCAGCTTGTTTCTTGTGCCTGAATCACCCAGAATTCCATCTTTTTCACTATTCCTGTGCTCAGTGCTTCTTGCCATGATCCAATACTCATCTGTCTGCTTCAGATATCAGCTGGTTTTCTATCAGTGACTCGTTTCCTCCATCCAGTTGTGTGTTCAGGGTGACTTTCAGATGAGTGTTGGCTATCAGCCAGGTAAGTAAGGAATATCCCTGCCTTTAAACAGCATTTTTGGGATCGAGTCAGATCCTTTTCAGCCCTAGCATACTCTTGTGCAAATACCAGCAGGCCAGCAGCAAAATGTCTTTCAAAAAATCATTTCTCAAATGATTTACAAGAAGTTCCTCTGCTCCTGAAAGGTGGAGTTTTGAGACTTGTCAAAGGCCACAGGGGATGTTGGGAAGGAAGAAAAGGGCTGGTGCTTGCAAATTCCTCTGGTCTTTGAGCTCACTCCTGTGATTTAAATGCAGGAATATGGTTTGGTTTAGCTGGAGGAGATTTATGGCTTTTAGAGGAGATGGGCTAAGGAGACAGATCTGAAACCCCTTTGGAATTTTGAACAAATAAGTGCTGAGCATATTTTTTTATTATCTTTTAATTGAATAGTGTCCTGGATCTCCCACAGACTGCAGGTAAGTGCCTGGAATATTGAGGCACTTTTGGGGGTGGATCATGAGGAATGTGGAATGAAATAAATTCATTCCTTCTGTACATTTTGGTGTATTCCTTAAGAATGAGGAAGCTCTGCCTTCCTGAAATTCCAAATGCCTTCGGATGTTTGATCAGATCCCATGTGAGACCAAGTGGTTTGTTTTGGCCCTGCATTCAAGGTTGGTTTTTTTTTTTTTTGGGGGGGGGGTTCCCTTTCTTGAAGTTATTAGAGAAGCACAAAGTCCTGGCAAGAAGTGGATTTCTTTACATCCTGCCTAATGCTGAAACTCTTGTCTTGGTTTCCAAATTTTAGTGGAAACAAGACTAATGTCCATTTTTAATAAAAATAGAAGTTGGACTGAGGCACTTTCTCCTCTTCTGTATGAGGGGAGGGAGGGAATTGGGAGGGAAAACAAGTGAGGCTCAGCAGCGTTTCTAATCAAACCCACGGTCTGATGATTGTCTTAATTACAATTAGTGAAAACATCCTCCAAGAGGCTGAGGCAGCTGCAGCTGCTCCAGGGAATTCAGAGCCTCCTTCCCTCTGCAAGCACCAATCTGATGGACTGAGCTGGGTGTGTAATGGCACTGGGAATTACTGAGGGATTGTGGTCGAATGGACTTGGGGAATCTTCCACCCAGAGCTGGATGGAAACTGTTAGAAACACCAGAGCCTGGAGAGACAGCTCGAGTCTATTTTTGATGTGCAGGGAAAGCAGAAAGGTTTAAACAGAGCAGACCGAGTTATTATTATTTAATATTACTATTATTTTATTAGTCAGTTTATCAGTTATTTTATTATTATTTATTATTATTATTTTATTTTATTATTTTATTATTCCCTGGAAGCTCACAGATTTCAGTGGGAATGAAGGACAGAGATGAACAAATCTCCCCAAGCCCTGTGAAGCTCAGGGAGGCTGCAGCTCCACTCCAGCATTTCACAATTTCCCTCAGACAGGGAGGAGATTTGGGTCCTCCAAGCACTGGATGAATATTTAGTCACTAGATAGGATACAACAACGATTCCAGAAGGCCCAGTGAGTGGAAGGCCTGGCTCACCAATATAAACTGGGATTTCAGGCCAGCAGCTCAGAGCACATCTGTATTTCCCTGTATTGGTCCAGGCTGCTCGTACAAAAGCTGTTCTGCTTCTGAAAACACTCCTGGAAATGTTTCCAGCTGCATTAGGGAGTGCAGCATGTGCTCCTGTGTCAGCTCAGGAGTTCTTTTGGATCACAGCTTTGGGTTTGACTGTCCAGGTTCTACCCCAGCATCTCTTCCCATAAAACACTGGGACAGCATTGCTTGTCTTGGTTTAAAAAAAAAAAAGTAAAAACTTGGATTGTGTGGTTTTAGGCTCTGGTTTTGTCTCTTGAACTGAACTCTCACAGTTCCCTGGCAGAAGCTCCTTCAAGGGCTCAGACTGGGTAGACTTTGCAATCCTTGGACTGTTAAATTTTTAAGGCAGCAGGATTTTCTCCGTTTCTGGTCTTCTGCTGCTCTCCCCATCCGTCCTCCCCCTGAAGAGGGGAAAAACCCCAGACCAAAATAATATAATCCCACCGTTTTACAGCTGAAATGACACCTCTGTTGCTGAACGTGGCTTGGGAGTATCCCTTGGACACCGTGGGTGTCAGTTTTTGCAACACGTTTAGAACACAGCAAATTCAGGGGCATTTCTTAACAAGCACTGGGCTATGAATGGGTGTGAATGATCCCACAGCACTTGTGTGAGCTTAGAAATGGATTTCATTCTATTTGAAATCCTGCGAAACATTCAGACATTTTCTGAGCTCGTCTTGGAGGAAAAGGTGGGAGAACTTCACACTTCTACAAGAATTGAGGTTTTAGTTTCTTCACCGGCATTTGTTGCCTTTAACCTCTCTGGTTCTGGTTCTGTCTTCTCTGGGACATTTGCTCTGAAGAGGCTGTAGCAGTTTTCAAACCTTGGGCTGATAATCTGCCGTTGGTTTATTAAATAACTTCTTGGTTTCGATGGAATTAAACCTTCAAGGATGAAGAATTGGATGAAACCTTTGCTAAAGGTGTTTCTTCCCATGGCGGGGGGTTGGAGCTGGAGAGAGGCTTTAAGGCTCCTTCCTAGCCAAACCATGCCAGGGTTATTCTCTATCCTAAAAGCCTGATATCTAGCACTGCTCAGCAGGTGCTGCCTTGTGCTCTGGCTGGATAATTGCATTTCAGCAATCCCTGCACACCTTGAGATCCCTTAATGCCTTTCACAGCTTTGCTGGGCTTAACACACCTGAGTCTGCGTGTCTGTGAGGATCTCCTCACCTCTATCCTGCTCATTATTATTTATGAGGCTCATGGCAGGGCTGTATTGGCATTTTCGGGGTGTTACCCAAGCTCTCAGCCCTGCAGGCCAAGTTCTGATCTCCTGACTTAGAGCAAGGAGTCCTTTGTCCCACAGAAAGAGAGAATTCCTTGCGAAATGAGTTCTGCTTGGTGAGATCAGGTGATTTACTGCTCTGTTTGGAAATCACCTGGGCCGTGAAAGCATTTTAAAAATAAAGTTGGCTTCAGGAGCTGGGCTGTGTGGCACAGATAATTTGAATCTGAGCTAATTAGTGGTTAGCTTTCACATACACATCCAGGCTGCTGGTTTAGATGGAGCAGAGCAGTAACACTCCTGGTGCTCTAAGGACTGGTTGCTGTAGTTTTGTGACAAGGTTAATTAGGCACCAAATGAATTTCTAGGATGTTTGAAGAAGATCAGAGCTAGTTATTTTTAGAGGTACTTCCAAACTGCCCCTGTAGAGGTGAAAGAGTTGGGTTGCAGTCCAGCTTTGTCTCGGAGATCTCCAAGTTCACAGAGGCAGAGAGGATCTCTTCACTAATTTAGAGTAATTGAGCTGTGAAAATTGTGAGGAAGCTGGAGAAATGAAGCTGTGAAGCTTCTGTGATGTCAGTATTTTAAAGAAAAAAAAAATCCCAAAACTCACCCAGGATATCATGATTGGAGAGAATGTCTCTGTCCAGAGAGAAGCTTCTTTCTCGTGGCTCTGCTCTGTTGCTTGTATTTGTTGAGTCTTACTAACAGGCATGGTTTGTCCCTATCAGTGGATTTATCATTCCCTGCTGATGCCTAAAACAGGCTTACCTGAAACAGAGGCTGGATAAAGTTAGGAGAATAAAAAGCAGATAAATTTATTGAAGGTCATCATGTGCATTCAGGGCAGACAAAGCCTACTTGAGAGGCTACACCCAAAATGGACACTCAATCACAAGTTCTTCACGTTTTATAAGTTCTGTCTATTATGTCGGCCTTAATTACAAATTAATCTCCAATTACACCTTCAGGCGATGATGTCAACCACCCCAAGCTTGCTCCCCCCAATTCACTGTTGTTTGCATATTTTGGGGCTCTGAGGCAGCGAAGCGTCCTTGGATTTTCCAACGGAGAAGAATTGCTTTGTCTCAAATGCTGGGAACAGAGGTCTTTAGCACTTTATATGGATCCTAGAGCTGCACACCAAAACTAGAGATACACGAAAAATAGAACCTAAAAATCCTTAAGGCGTCACTGCTGGCTTGGCAAGCACTTTTGTGAGGCTAAAACGTCCTCCTGCAGCTTTCTGGGAGCTGCAGATGGAGGCAGAGGTTGCGGCAGAGCTGTGGCAGGCAGCAGGCTGGAGGCACTAAAAGCAGGGCTGAGCCGAGCCGGGTGAGAGCTCCCCAGGAGCCTGCCCTGCTCGGGGCTGCTAATTGCTTCTCCCTCCCTCCCTCCCCCAAACGAGGATGCTGCATTAAGAGAGCAATTGGCTCTGCCGCTTGACCCGGAGGAGCATTTCCATTAAGTTGCAGGAGCTGGATCCCCGGAGAAGCAGCTGGTTCCTCCCCGTGCCTCATCCAGGGAACAAAGAGACAAACGCAAAGGGCTGAGCCAGGGGGGTGTTGCTCTCCAGGGGGCTTTGCTTGTGTAGAAGAAGCAGAGAAACACTCCAGGAGCTCTAAGGCTGAGCTGTACCCACACAAGACATTTTATTTGTTACCTGACTTCATTGTGAGCCTTTTTCTTGCGTTTCTGTCTCAAGGCTCAGTGCTGCTGGGGAAAGACCAGATGCTCCCTGTTTATACATGCTTTACTCAAGTGTTTCCTTTTGTTTGGAGTGTCCTCTTTGAAGCTAGAAATGAAAATAGCTTTGATTTCTGCCTCTTAGCTTGTTTGGAAGCAGTGTGGTTAGGGAAAGATGCCCAAAGTTTAATCAGGGAGTTCTGGATCTCTCTGGAGAGCTGCAGGAGATGGGAATGTGCTGCAAGAGCAGCTGGGGGTGAGAAGATGGGGAATTCTCTTTTTAGGTATCATTTTGGGAACACCCTGCCCAGGTGGGGTGTTCAGCCAGCTCTGAGTTGGAATGAGAGACTTTTAGACTTTTGAGAGTTGAATTGTCTCACGTGACTTAACAGTAGAACCTTGAGATAAATTTTAATGCTGATTGTACCCAAGCCACCTCTTTAAATGAAACATCTCCCTGTGCCTGCACCTTTACTGTGGACAAATAATTTGTCCTTATTTTGTGTGGAGTACACCTGGAGTCTGACCCAGGTGGTGTTACCTCCATCCCCAGGAATCCTGGGAATCCCTGCTCTGCAGCCCAAGCCATCAGTCACAGAGCAGGGTGGGAATAGAGGAGTATTGACAAACATGTAATTAAAAAGCAGAGATGTTCAGAGGAGCATCAGCCAGCCCAGTATAAGAATCCAATGGCAGTGTCCTGGTGTTTATACACCTCATGCTGTATCCATAGCCACTCTGTTTCCCTCTTCTATGGTTGCAGTTTATCCCTAGGTTGTCTTTTTATCACCGTCATGAATTCAGTCTACAGGAATGGCACAGTGATGATGGAGAGGAGCCAAGTGAGTGCTGGTGTCCCTGGAAACATGTCTGATCCCAAAAAGGGAACTTAAAACCCCTCTCTTTCAATAGGAATTCCCTTCCAGGAGCTTTGCTTTCACAGGACTCCCATTCCAAGTTTATGGCATTTGGTTTTCATCTCTCACCTGGGAATTCTGTGCTGGCGAGGCAGATGGAAGGGCTGTGGGTGAGCTGGAGCTTGGTACACCTGCAGGGCTTTGTGCTTTCTGCAAGGACTGTCTGCTCCCCTCAGCTTGGTGAGGAGAGAGGAGAAGAGGGAGGAAAACACCTTGGCCTGTCTGTGCCAGCTGCAGGTCTGGCAAACTGCTGGGAGCTGCCAGAGCTGTGCCTGGGGAGCAGCTCTGTGCCACAGAGCTCACCTGCCCCTTGCTGCCCGTCCCTCCGGGCTCAGCAGGCAGCTCAGAGGTGTTCCTCCTCCTTCCCAAAGGGCTTCCACGGCTGCCTGGGCAAACAGCGTGGATTTACCTCAAAATCATCCCGGGCTGGTTGGGCTGGGCATTGGCAGGTTTGGAATTTGGGTGTGAGGCAGTTGCTGTCCTGCAGGGTTGGGGTTTGTTTGAGGGTCTGTTCTCCCCCTCTAGAGAGTCTGGTGGCACAGTGGGGGCTCTATTGAGGTCACATAGCAGTTTTGCCTGGAGTGGCTCCCACTCTTTTCCCCCCATTCCTAGTCCCTTGGCATTCACGGGGATTATTTTAAAGAGTATGTTGCAGTTGTTGTGAATGCAGAATAATAATATTCCCCACAATATTTGGGAATAGAACACTTGAACTGCAGAGGGGCATTCTGATCTGTATGAGCAGGGAAAGCACTGTGTGCTTGTGGCACAGGAGGGGAACCTGTGTGGAGGCACAGGAGCTGCCAGGAGCTGGGAGATGAGGTTGAAAATAAAGCATCTCCTTCCTCCTGGTATTTCTCTGGCATTTCCCTGGCAGGTCAACAGCTTCCAGCAGTGCCTGGGAGCATCTCCTCTCCTCCCCGGCTAGTTTGCATGGCTGGAAAAGTCCCAGGGAATGTGGCAGTGGCTGTTTGAAGCCAGGTTTCCCTGGGCACATCCTCTCGCTCCACCTCTAACCTTCACCGAGGCAGAACTCGGGAACAAAGAGCGTTTGCAGGGCTCCTCCTCGCACAAGAAGGAGCTTGCAGAAACTCATGTTCCTGGCGAGGGCTGCCAGGTGGGTGGGACAGCACAAACAGGCTGGAGATGGAGAAATCCAGCCTCAGAAAGCAACTTTCACTAGGTCCTGTGGCGCCTCAGGCAGGGATTTGGATCTGAGGGATAGAGCGTTCATCAAAGTTTGGAAGAAATGCATAAAACTGGGAGATTTGGGGAGCAGGGAGAGTGTAGCCTTAGGCTCAGCTCGGTGCTGAGGTGCTGCACAACTGGCATTGCAGGTCTGGCTCTGCTGAGCTCCTGTTCTCACTCCTGCTACTCCTGGCTGGATTTTCTGCAGACAGCCTCGTGGCAGGCAGGGTTTTCCTGTCATCGCTCAAGCAAACCTGGGCTTGGATCTTGATGGCCAGAGCTGGCTGAGGGGGGAAAATCCTGGATTTTCCACTCCCACACTGGCTCTGAGTCCTGTTCTGCATTCAGGTCAGATGAACGAGGTCATCATCCCACCCCCTCTACCAGGGAATAATGTATTTCAGGGTAAACGTGGGGGATTTTGGGATGCCAAGGTGTTGCCAGCTGGCAGAAGAAAGGCAAATATGTGATCCTTTCCCTGTTTCTTGCTTAGAGTCAGGGGTACAGGAGAGGGAAGATGAAAATAGTCCTTAAAACAGTCAAATCCCACAGGTTCACTCCTTCCCCCGTTTTACAGCACCAGAGCATGAGGTGACAGGCACAAACCCAAACCCTAATCCTTTCCCTCTGGCAGAATTGTGCCATTCAGCAGGACCCAGAGCAAAGCTGACCTGTTCCACACTGCAGAATAATTCTGAGTGCAGGGAAGTGCTGCAATAGAATCAAATTCACCCTGAGCCTTTCTAGAGGAGCAAAGAGTGGGGAAAACCAAAAGAAACCCAAGTCTTTTGACTCTCCTGAGTTTCCTTGGGATCTTTGGACAGTTGTGGAGGAAAGCAGCTTTGTTTGGAGTGGCTCCCACTCTCTTCCCCCTATTTCTAGCCCCTTGGCATTAATGTGGATTATTTTGAAGAGTAAATTACAGTTGTCATGAATGCAAAATAACAACATTCCCGCAATATTTGTGAACATAACACTTGAACTGTAGAGAGAATTTTTGATCAGTATTTGTGTGGGGAAATCATGTTCAGGAGAGACAGCATGGGATGATTTTCGGCTAGGTTAGAACAGAGTTCTGCTCCTTCTGGGGGAAAATCTTGATTCAAGTACTTCCAAAAGAATGGGATTAAGTTTGTATTTCATCTGTTCTCTTGGCATTTAGTCTGGAATTACTCTTCTGTGGGTCTGGAAGAAAAAAGGGATTGTTTAGAGTTCACTGGGGATTGCATGATGCAGATGATATTAGAATTAAATAGAAATTCAGAGGCAGGGTATTTTTTCAGGCCTGCCTGCTGTGGAAATAGAGCAAGTCATCAAAACAGGCTGAAAGAAGAGGCAAAATCCTGCATTAGAAAGGCTGTGAATGCTGATGGTTTTGAGAAGGACACAGCCTGGGCTGATGGTTTTGAAGGGATTTGCTCATTTTTCCTGCCGTGAGGATCCTGCTTCGTGCCTGGTGTGAGGCACAAAATGGAATTGCTGCTGCTCAGGAAGGGATTAATACTCCGAGGTTTGGCTCCTTGCTCGCTCAGTCAGAAAGCAGGTGGAAAAGGGACTTTTTAAAGCGAGATTTAACGAGGTGCCAAAAGTCACTGCTGCAGGAGGTGAGGCCCCGAGCCGCTCTGAAAAGAGATGATCCCTCTCAGAGAGGAGAAACTGCGAATTTCTGCGTTCTGTCCCGCATCTCCTGCCAGCATCCCTGGACCATTCGCGGTGTCCCTCTGGGGTGAGCATCCCGGGGCTGCAGCGCGAGCGGCGACCACGAGAGGGCGCTGGAAGGATGCGGATTTGGGGCGATGCTCCCGAGCATCCCAGGGCTGCAGTTAGCGCGAAAAAGAGCTTTTTCTCCTCTGCCCCTCCGTTTGAATCATAGATCAGCGCGCTGGGGGTTTGAAACAAGGCCAGAATGGCGCAAACCCAGCATCACCGCTTTGTGCTGATTTTCTTTCCTGCTAGGAGATTTTTCTCCCTGCAGCTTTCACGGATCTGTTGGATCTCGCTCAGTCCTGTTGAAAGTCCCGAGTCTTCCAGGGAACAACCTGGTTTCTGTGTCCTGAATTCCTGAGATAGGCCCGGAACTAAGATAGAAGATAATTTCAAATTTGTATTTAGCGTATTTGGTTGAGAGGTTACAATTTCTGTCTCGTTTCTCTGAATTTATTTAGAGCAGGGAAAGCTTGGTTTCCTTGTCCAAATGGTGACAGGGAGAGGTTTCCCTAAGAATTAGTTATTGTATTGCTTGTGGAGGAAGGTACTTGTGGAGGAATCCCCCTTGATGGGTGACAGAGGAAATTCAGAAACAGTTTGAAATGAAAATGCTTATTTTGCCTTTCACGTTGACCTTGTACTTATTCTGACTCTATTTGGTTCCCATTTTTGGGCTGCACATTGAAGTAAATAACTGTATCTTGCAACACCTCAGAATTTCCATTCCACAAAACATCTCAAGATCTTGACTTTTTTCCCCCCTTTCAACCTGAAATCAGGAGGAAATTAAATCAACACCATGGCATCTCTTTTTGGAGAGAGAAATCCTGTTTTCTGATCCTTCCTGGACACTTGCTGGGGTGTTGAACTGGGATGATGGCTGGGCTGGGATGTGTTCCTAGGAAGGCTCTCTCTTCATCCTCCGCCTGACATTTCATGCTGAGGCCAAGGCAAACTCTGATCCACCACACTTTGAGATCTGCAGATGGGAAGTCTCAAGAAATATTTTATCTGGCAGGATTTTTTTGGCCTTGGAATAAGAGCCCCTGAGGCGGGGCTGGAGCAGGGACGTTGAGGAGAATTTGCAGGTAGGGAGAGGACAATATTTTTGACCTCTAAATATGAAGAATATCGAGAGCTGTGCAGTGCTTCAGGGAAAATAGCAGCTTCGATGGTGCTGAACAGCAAACCCCAGAGCTGGGGGCTTAGAGCCTCAATCCCTGCCTGCTCCCGGCAGTTCTCCTCGTTCCCCTGCTGATGGCACTGCTCTGACTCCTAATCCCGCTGTGCTCAGGGACCTGGATGTGCTGGGGGCTCAGATATGGCCCAGGAGAAACCTTTGAAAGGGGAGGAATGAGCTGCGTGGTTGTTTCAAAAATTGTTTTCTATAAAATTGAGGCTGGGATAGGCAGTGTGCTGGCAGGGTGAGTTTTGAAGTTCTCCCCTTCCCCATTTTTCCACCCAAACTGAGGGTTTGTCCCAGGCTGGCACAGAGTCTGGAATCTGGCCTGGAGTTTTCCCTCAGTGTGATCCTTGAAATTTCCAGGAGAAACTGCTGGAGGTTAGCAAGCAGGAGGTGCTCCAGGGAAGGCAATCCCTGCTCTTCTTAGGACAGAAACCACTTTGTTGACCATGCCTTTATTAATCTTTAAATTTACTGAGTTTATTCCAGCAAAAATCCAGCACTCAGGTTGGAGAGGTTTCCTTGAGATGCTCAATTTGTTTAAAACTGAAAGCCCAAATAATCTCTGGAGAGATCTTTTTTTTTTTTTTCCAAAGCATGAATCTTCGATTCCAAGTCTGAAATGTCTCCCTCCTTATATTGTCATTTATCAAATAATGTAACCTTAAATCAACCCCCATCTTTGGTAATAAACCAAGAAATGTGAGTTTTGCTTGCAAAATAAGATGAAGCTTGGATAATTTAATAATAATACTAAAAAAATAAGGAGTTTTTTTCCAGTTGGCAAAACCCAGCACTTCCTACAAAGTGGCAAATAAGCAACTGAAGAAAAGACGGAGCCAGCTCTGAGCTGTGAGGTTTAAATCAAAACATGCACACTTTAAAAAAAGAAAAAAATCTCAGGGTTTTAGAGGCCCTGAGAAGGAGGAAGGATAATTCATCTGCCTTGAGTTTAAGGTGGTGGCTTGGGCTGTTCAAAGAGACAGCACGTGTGTGGGAATACTCCCCTGGAAAATGAAGATATTCCCTCATCAAAGCGGGGACCTGCAAACGTGTGGTGCATAAAGGGGGAAATTCCAGGCATTCTTGGGGAAATTGCAACTCCTCCAGTGCAGGACTGAGCCCATGAAATGCTTGTAGACCATCCTGGGGGTTTGTGTCCAGGGCTGGGAGGAGCTGCAGGAGTGTGACAGCAGCTCCTGGGCGAGGAGGGAAGGAGGAATTCTCTGTTCCTGGTGGATTGGGCTTTGCAGCACAATATTCCAGTCATGCTGATAACCACAGCCCCGGCTGGCCATCAATTATTCATAGAGACCCCAGCAGGGCTGCTGCAGGGATGAGAAGCTGCAGTGTTTGGGGTGTTAATTGGATGGGTAAGTTCCCCTCTCCTGAGGGCTGAGGTGAACTTCCCATCGACCCCAAAAAGGGTTGCTGGAGGCTGGAATGGAGCCCAAGGTGCTCAGGGCAGGTGGCTCTGAACGGAATTTGCTGCACTTTGCAGAGCTGGTGGGCTGAGGTGACCTGCAGGCTTGTGAGAGGAATCTGGGGAGAAAAGGAAAGATGGGATCCTGGGAAGAATTTGGGAATAAAAGGAAGGATGGGATCTCAAGAGGAATTTGGGGAGAAAAAGAAAGATGGGATCCTGGGAAGAATTTGGGAATAAAAGGAAGGATGAGATCTCAGGAGGAATTTGGGGAGAAAAAGGAAGATGGGATCCTGGGAAGAATTTGGGAATAAAAGGAAGGATGGGATCCCAGAAGGAACTTGGGGAGAAAAGGAAGGATGGGGTCCTGGGAGGAGTTTGGGGAGAGAAGGAAAGATGGGATCCCAGGAGGAAATTGGGGAGAAAAGGAAGGATGGGATCCCAGCCCTGCAGAAATCAGTGGCATCTCAGTTCCCATGGGATCACCCAGCCTGGTGCTTTGGTGCAGGAATGAGCTGCTGCTTCCCCAAATCACCTTTTGCTCCTCCCAGAAAGGGGAGATTTTTCTCAAAGCCATTTTGGCAGCTCCTACCCTCTCTTGGCTCTTTGCTGACCCCTTGACTTGTCCCTGCAGCCACCTGCATCACCCTGACTGCTGACAGAGCTACTGTGACACCCCAAATCATCTCATTTTCCCCTGAAAGCACCAAATGGAGTCCAGCTTGATGGAAGGGGACAAAGAGCCCCTGAAGGAGGGAGGTGTATCCACGGAGCTGTGGGAATGGGTGGGGAAGGAGACAATGAGGAATGCTCAGAGCAGATGCTCAGTGATGCTGGAGTTGGTTTGTAGGATTGGGAGTGGATCTTAGCTGTTATCAGCTATTTTATCTCTCTTTGGGAAGGGAGGGAAACCTTCCAGGTGGATTGTCTTTGTCTTGGGACATTCCTGGTCGAGTGGCACTGCAAGTGCACAGTCCCTGCCGTGGGAGCCTTATTCCCTCTCGTGCTGAGCGTTCCCCAAAATTTGCCAAACCAATGGAACTAAACCAGTGACAGCTGTCAGGCAAGCCTTAATGTCTATCTGATCCATGCCCTCCACCTCCCCTGTGCCTTCCCTGCTCTTTCAGGGCTCCTTTCCCTGGTCTCTGGTGCTTGAGGGTCTCCAAAACTCCCTGGAACCGGAGAGCAGCTCACTCTGTGAGAGATGAATCATGTCCCTCTTTGTCTGTTCCCCACAGAAGTATTCCCCTGCCTTCCTCGCCTCCATCTGTCCAGTAGCTCTAAGTGGCTTTCCAAAAGTGTTTATCTGGAATTCTTTACATTTTTACCCTCCATCCCGCGCCTGGGAAGCGACTGAGCGCTGGGATATTGGAATCAGTGCTTGATGCACGTCTGGTCTGGCATGGGGAGTTATCTAGAGGAGATGATCCTGTTGAAGGAAGGAGAGCACAGAAATCAGTGCTGCCGGTGAAAATGCAGGTGATAAATGCACCCTGTGAGCACATTCCTGCTCTCTGCGTCCCGGCAAGCTCACAAATCCCTCCTAGGAAGAAGGAGAGGGAAGCAGGGAGCTGTAAATTACAGCTCGGCTTAATTGGCTGGCACGGATTCGGGAGGCCAGGCTGGGAATACACAAAATATCTTTATGTGAAAGAAGTGGTTCTTAGCAGGGGATGCAGGGAAATGGGGGTTTCGAGCAATTGGTGTCTTGTGGTTGGATCCTCTGGTGTCTGAGGAGGTGCAAACTCCAACTGAAGCTTTTCCTGCCGTTGGGGCCTTCTTAATATTCCTCCCTCCCCTGTGGATTCTCCAGTGTCCAATAATATTCCTAATAAGCTGCAACGTGAGCTCAACAATTTCTTTCAGTGTGGGGCATTAATAGGTCTCAGGACACGGCAGAGGGCCCTATTTTCATAAAACTTGTAGGAACTGCGAGACCTCTGCCCCCTCCAGCAAGCTGGGTTGGAATTGGCCAACAAATTTGGGAGTTATTGGAGATGGGGGAGATGAGTATGTTTGTTTTATTTATATTTTATATATGTATCCCACGTGCAGCCTGACTGCACAAACCTCATTTCTTAAGAGCTCCAACCTTATGTTTTGCCTGGCTATTGTAATAAACCGTGTCTCCTTTTATTTACCCACCTGTAGGATTTGATGATTTCCCCTTTTCCCCCACTCCTCGGTTTCCCCATATCCTGTTCCCAAAAGGGCTGGGGCCCTTCCCAAGGGATGCTTTCAGGCTATTCCTCCAGAGCTCTGCCCCAGAAGGATGCAGATATTTAGGTGCACGTGTGTTCTGTTGAATTGTTTGGTCAGCAGCAAGAGGGAAAAGGATCCACACAGAGACAGCTCTGACCTTCCCCAAAAATTCCTTCAGATTTGTGGGGTTGCTTTTGAATCCGTCAAAGGCACCTAAAACCCTACAAGGGGAAAAAAGCCTTTAACAGTGCAAAAATAGGAGCAGCAGGGGAATTTTAAACGCATTTAGTCCGGGAGGCCACTTCTGCCGCCTGGGAAAGGATCTTTCTTTAGGGGACTGCTGAAAACCCAACGTGAACCCCCCGAGCCGACACGCTCTGGGTGCACACAAATTATCCCCTCGCACACCTGAAAACCCAACGTGAACCCCCCGAGCCAACACGCTCTGGGTGCACACAAATTATCCCCTCGCACACGCAACGCCGCGGCCGTGTTTCCCTCTCCCAGCATTCCAGCCCGCTCGGGTCGACCCTGTCTCTCCGGGTGATTTAGGTTTTGGAGAAGGAATGGGTAAGGATTTGCTTTGACATTTAAAGGCAATCCAGGTAATTGATAGCACTGGCAGCGTCCATCTCTCCCCCCATATATCTGCACAACAGTATCTATTTTTGACGTAGCTGACACGCCATTTCCTTTGGCAGCCCAGGGGCGGCTCATCTTTAAATTAAACTCGTCTCCGACCCCTCGGATCTGCGAGCTGTGCAGAGGCAGACACGGGTGGGGTATTTCATCTGGAGACTGTGCAGGCATATTTGGGCAGGGTGATGTATTGTCCAAAGGGCTCTGCGTTGCTGCGAGCTGGAACCAAAACAAGCTCTAAAGTATTAACTAATGACATGGGAAGTCCCTTAGGTATCTAATCACCTTTAATGTTCAGATTTAGAAGACAACTTTAAAGGAAGAAAAAGAGATTAGCGGGTCAGGTCAGAGCACCCCTTCCCCCCTCCCTCCGCCCCCAAAATACAATTGGCTTTTTAAAGTCAAAACCAGATTCATATTTCACCTCATCAGTAAATACACCATGAAAAGCTCAGCCTCAGAGCTCGCATCTCGGAGCAAAGCTTTGCTCAGGGTTTGGAGGGGTTTGAACCTTTGGTTTGGATCAAAAGCAGTGATGGGATTGGGGGTCTGGAGAACAACAAAAAAACCTCCATTTGTGAGGTTTGAGGTGAAGTTTGGTGCTGTTTGGCTGTAGGAATTGCAGATTCCCAGGTTTTCACGCTTGGTCTCAAAACTGTGTTGGTCTAATCCCTGTTTTCCTCATGCCAGAGCTCCCTACCTGGCCAGAGGTGCTGTAGGACATTCCTGTCTCCTCTAGGAAGTCTCTAAGGGGGAAGGAAATGCTGCTTTGGCCTCCCAAGACTCAGGCCAGCATATGGCTTGCAGAACTGGCTCTGTGGACTGGGAAAAAAAAAACCCAAAACCTCATAAGCAAAGGAAAGCTGTTGTCAGTAAATTCACTTTCCTGCACGGGTGTGGACCCAGCTGCGCTCCTGTGACTCAGGGCAAAAGTTTTCTGCCCCAAGCTTTACCCATTGGGCCAATTCCTGCCTCCCACTCCCCTCTCTCCAGCCTTGAGGGTGAAGTTTGTTTTCCCTTGGGGATGTTGCTGTTAGTGGCAGGAGAAGCTCTGCCTTCCCGTGCTGCTTCCCCAGCTTCAAATTGGGATTTCGAAGGAATATGAACATCCCAAGTCCTGCTGAGCTTCGCTGCAATGTGGATTTTTGTGCTGCTCTGAGCCTTTCTGGCAGTAGCATCCAAGAGCTCAGTGTTAGCTACATGCCTCAGCGACTTTGGACGTAAATTAAGATTTGCAGGGGCTAAAGTGACTCCCAACCCTGGATTTCACTGATTGCTTTTTTGTCTCTAGTTGTGCTTTGTCATCTGTGCCACAAATTTGGGCTTTTTGGGAATTTTTCCTTTGCTCCTTACTTTTTTAAGGGTCGCCTGCAATCCTGAACTGCCCAGTATTTCCCCAAAATTAATGAAACCTGGAGATGTTCAACATCCCTTCAAGTCAGATTCAAACTAAAACACTGTGTTAACATAAAATCTGATTTCTTTCCCTTTCCCCTCATTCTTTGATGCCCTTCAAAAACTGCTTAGGTCCAAACCAAATCATTTGCTCACATCCTCATATCCTTTTATGGCTTTCATGCAGGAAAAGTTTACTTAATTAGCTTCAACTGTTATTCCTTTTTTTTTTTTTTGAGAATATAATCTTTAGGGTAAGACCACTGAAATACAGAGAATAAATGTGGGAGTTGACTAATTCAGGGGCAAACGTGATGGAGAGAAATCAGATCCTAACGCCTTTTATTTTTTATTTCAAATTTTAAAAAAGCCACACAATCACCCCCCAAAAAAAAGCTGTGGAATTGTATCCGAGGTGGTGCATCCATCCAGGGATGGCGATGACGCCAGAAGTCACCGGAGCTCTGCTCTCATCTCATTTGTTAGGATGTCACCTCGGCAGACATATTTATAATTTTGCGGCTTGCAGTTCCCAATCCTTTATTCCCGTTAGATAAACACACGGCTGGGGGCTTTGGTGACATCATGGTAAACCATGGGAGTGAAGGCTGAGGGCTCTGGGACTGTGGGGCTTCGCCTGGCAGCTTTCCCCACACTTGTGTGGTCACTGGAGAGCTTGTCCTGGGACAAGGGATGGGAAGTTCTTGTGTTTCCTTTCCCTTTTTCCCGTTACACTGGCACTGGTGTTATGGTCCCAGCTGATGGTCAGGCTTTTCTCCCAAGAAGTCAGAAAAATTGGGAAAAACTGGAGGTTCTATCGTGTCCTACAGCACCTCTGGCCAGGTAGGGAGCTCTGGCATGAGGAAAACAAGGATTAGACCAACACAGTTTTGAGACCAAGCATGAAAACCTGGGAATCTGCAGCTGAAATGTTGCTGGGCCTTCCTGTTCCTAGGGTCTCTTTATAGGGCGCTGGAGATATTTCTTGGGATTGGAATTGAGGATTTTGGCTGTTGGCATCCAAGCTCAGAGGAGGAAGTGGGACAGCTGTGCTGTTCTGGGGATTTTTTTGATACCTTATTCAGACACAGAGATGAAAAGGACACTTTCAATTTTGATCTATAAAACTAGGACACTTTTAAATTTGATCTATAGAAATGGGCAGCTTAAATCAAATATTTAAATGGATAAGAATAGGTGAGAGCATCTCTGTAGATGTATCCCTACGGAGTATATTGTATGTATATACCACATACATAGAATAATTCAAATTATTCCTGCTTTGGCAAGAGGCTGGGGGATTAAATGTGAGAAATGAGCCCTGCAAGGGGGAATCCACCCCTGGGGGAATCCACCAGTGCCTTGTTCTCCCTGTCCTTCCCTTGAGAGGAGCAGCTGCAGTGAGGCACTGAAAGCTGCCTGGCACTGCTGCTGCCCTCCCAGCCTGCTGGAGCTCAGCCCGTTGCAGGCTTCACTTTGCATTATTCCAGCCCAAGCTGTAATGGGAGATGATTGGAGTGGCAGGGAGGCGATGGTGCCCACCTGCAGAAAGGGCTCTTCCCAAAGGGCTCTGATCTGATCCGGCTCTGATCCGCTGCCAAAGGGGAGATCCCGTGGAGAGGGGAGGAGCAGAGGGATGCCAGGGCAGGAGAGGCTCTAAGGGAAGGATCCAAGCAGCTTCCCAGCTGTGTTTACCTGGGACACACCGGTTTTTGATTTTTTTTTTGGCTCTTTGGAGGTCTTGGAGTCCCAGCTCTGCCCTTGCTGTGCTCAACTGACCCTAAGGATCGTGGACTGCTCCAGTGTGAAGGCACCAAACACCCTTGGTTGATCCTTCTGTTATTCTTTGTTATCCTGGGTATGTCTAGGAAGGATTTTTCTCCCAAGAAGTCGGAAAAACTGGAGGGTCTATCCTGTCTTACAGCACCTCTGTCCAGGTAGGGAGCTCTGGCATGAGGAAAACAAGGATTAGACCAACACAGTTTTGAGACCAAGCATGAAAACCTGGGAATCTGCAATTCCTACAGCCAAACAGCACCAAACTTCACCTCAAACCTCACAAAGGGCTTTTTTCTTTTTGTTGTTCTCCAGACCCCCAACCCCATCATCACTTTTGATCCAAACCAAAGGTTCAAACCCCTCCAAACCTTGAGCAAAGCTTTGCTCTGAGATGATGCTGGGTCAGCATCACTCCTGGAGCTCTCGGAGATCTGATGTTTGCACCTCCCATGTCTCTCCCCAGCCCCAGGGTTGATGGAATTCATCTCCCATCAGCGCTGGGAAAACCACGCTGCTCACAGCACAAATATTCTCAGCATTCGAAGAAGGACAAATATTTTCTGCCTCTCCATGCCAAAAACAACAGGGGTGGCTGAGGGCTGTTTTCTCCTGGATTTTGGAGGCTCTGGTTCTAAATAGGGCAATGCTGTCTGTTCTGCCTCGGGATGCTGAATGGAGCTGTGGAAATGTGGGGAAGGTTGTGCCATCAGTGCCAAGATGGGAAAAACCAGACATTTTCATCACAATTTTTCCCTAAAAAAAGCTGCTCAGGTGCTGATCTGGCTGCTATCACTTGGGTTGGATGCATTTGGAAGAGGTTGTGTCTGGGTCCTGTGAAACTGGTGCCAAACCAGTGCCAAACCTTGCAGTGCAGGCAGTGCACATGCAACAGAGAGAGCTCTGCAAAGCGAGCAGGAGGCAGTAGTGGAGATGGATGAGACTCTGGGAGAATGTTGTGAGGTTCAGATAAAATCTGCAGTTCCCAGGGCAGGGTCTCAGCGCGGTGGTGTCGAGGGTAAATGGAGTTTACCCACTTGGGACGCGAGTGACATGCTGTTTATCCATTTCTCATCTACACCAGGCAATGGAAATAATTTCTTTTCATATCCTATCTTGACACCGGGAGGGAGGGAGGGAGGGAGGGAGGGGATCACCCCACGAGGGGCTCAGGAGCAGGTGCATGGGGGGCTTGGGAATGCTGCCATTCCCGGTGGTGCTGGAGGGAGCTCTGGGCTCGCTGGGAAGGCTGGAAGGCTTTTAACCCAAAATGTATCCGAGGGTGAGATGTCTGCACCCCCCTGAGTTATGTCATGCACTGTGCACAGAGCACCCTCACTTGTGTTCTCTCTCTGCTGGCATCTTCTCTCATAATCATTCATTCTCTCTATAAACAGATTTCCCAGTAATGGTTTTCATTTTCTTTGAAGTGTCCCATTCATTCTGCTGCTCTGCCCATTCATGTGCTCAGGGTTCCTTGAAAGGAAGACAGACACAAACATCCAAAGTGCTTGAAATATGCTGGTGGGGGAAGGGGCAGGCAGAGGCATTTCTTTTAAAATATATCTATTTCAGGAGACTTTCATACTTTTTACTTTTCCACCTTTTTTTTTTTACCGACTGAATAATTATCTTCTGGATTATTGTGTTGTTTCCCCCCATACTGATCCCGGTGCAGCCTGGTTTTTAAATTCCACCCCCTGCAATGTGTTCTTGCTGCTTTAAACTATTAATAAATTGAAAGCATGTTCTGGAGGCTGTTTTATTCCGGCCCCAAAGTGAAGCAGGTGCTGAAGTGGTTTGCTGATGGGGTGCATAGCTGATTTGGGGCCTTCCAGGCTAAGACACGACTGTCAGCAGGGCTCGGGTGCCAGGCTCATGGGAATACAGAGGAATATTCGGCCCTGAGAAGCAGGAATTGTGTTTCCCTGGGAGGCCAGGGGACAGGAAGGGCTGTAAGGAAGGGCTGCTCTTCTTTAGGGCCAGAATAAACCCCAAGTGATGGTTGTGTGCCGTGCCCTGTAACACTTCACCGGCACCAGGATCCCTTCCCACTGCAGGAACAGCCCCGTGTTGAGGGTGAACCTGTGCAAATGCTGCTCTGTTTTGCCCCAATGTCCTCAGCGGTGTCTGAACCTCCCAGGGCTTCCTCATGGACTCATCTTCAGGGATTCTCCTCCCCTGGGTGAAAAGGGACTTTGCTCCAGCTCCTGGTGTAACCAAACCTATTTCATTTCCCTGACAAGGCTTGGCTTGAAATTGCCTCTAATTCATCCTCGAGATTTGTCCCGGTGTAAGGGGAGGAGAACCTCAGGATTCTGAATTGAAAATAGAAGCTTTCACACTTTCCGAGGGAGGCTGAGTTAAGTTTTAGAGCAGAACTGAGCCCTCATCCTCTGTGAAATGTCGCTCTTGAGCCCCAGCCCTGGGAGCCTTGGCCAAACCGAGTGCCCCAAGGGAGTTCTCATCTGTGCTTTTCTCTCTTGACACTTCTGCCTGCACATCCAATCCAGCAAATGGCATTTTTGGGCTGTATTTGTGGCCAGCCTGGGGTTCTTCTTAATTATTATGTCACGATGGACTGGGAGTTTGGAGCTAGAATGGATTTGCTGTTTCTCCACCAGATTTTTGCATTGGGTTGGTTTTTATTAGGGCACGTTTGGCTTTGGTTTCAGATTTATAAGAAGTTCTGTTCTATGAGGCTCCAATAGTTTTTTTTTAATCCAGGGCCTCACAGGAATGGAAAATTAGGATTCCAACATCATGCCTAGTAGCAATAATAATAATAAAGGGCTGGAGGTTCATATTTTGGTGAGAGTCAAGCCCAAATTCTCTTTCAAGAGCCTGAACCTCTGCGTGGCTCTGGAGCAGGCAGGACCCAATTTCAGGTGGAAGCTTTGTGCCACTTGATGAAGAGGGGTGGGGAATGGAGCAGATTTGGGTGAGGAACAGAGCTGGGGGAAGGAGGGAGGAACAAGCCAGCCCCTAGCATACCACAAATGTGTTTTATATTGTAATATCAAACATCGGCTTCTTCTGTGTTTTCTGTTAAAACAAGTCATAAAAGGACTACTTAAAGGGGACTCCATTCCTATATTTTATATATACCCACGGAGAACATGTGGAGAGCAGATAATGGTGACCAACCTTCCCCCCCACCGCCTCCTTCATCTCCTCCATCTAATAAGAAAAAGAACAGAGCTGGTGTTAACACAGGAGGGGTTGTTAATCTATTCGGAAACGGATTTTTGGGGGCAGCCATACTATTTTAAATTTTTTTTCGGCGGGACTCGGAGGGGAAAAGGAAGGGATGGGGATGCTCTCCTCGGTGCCCGGGGAGCTGCGGGGCAGTTCGGGCTCGGGAGCAGCCGGAGGGGCTGCGCGGAGGGCGGGAGGGGTGATCAGCTCGGGGTGGGATGTAATTGATAGCAGGGAAGAGCTGTCACAATAGCGGGATAGGAAAGCTGCTCTCCGGGACGGAGCCAGCTTTTAAAAGCCCCTAATCTGCCAGCCTATGTATTAAAGGGCCGATTTGAGGGGAGGAGGGGGGTTAAAGAGGAGGCCTGACTCCTGTTAGCTCCTTCTAATGAGGCCGTTGAATAGCATTTAAAAGAGCTCCTGGCCTGGCATGAAATCTCACAAAGGAACCTCCTTATTTTAATGCACGCAACTGACTTTGCTTTACAAACACTTTTATAGTGTCCAGACACTTACAAATCGACCTTCGGTGATTCTCGAGTTAATACGAAGTCTTGGGGAACATTAATGCGCTATTTTAAAAGAGAGGGGGGGGAAAAAGTCTCTCAATAGATCTTTCTAGTCTTACAAACACTCTCAGAGTTCTTGAGCACTCCGCTCTGGGTATAAAAATGTAAAGTCGTTTAAGGCTATTAATGGGGGGAGTGAGTCGATCCTGCATTCCTTGCCTGAGTCTCTCATTTAAGCTATTAACCTCCCGCTTATAGTTGTTTGGTTTGTTGGTTTTTTTCTCTTTTTTTCTTTTCCGAAGTAAAAAGCAACGGATTTTGGCTTCGAGTAAACGTAGTTAAAACCTCGAAGAAGGGATTGTGTGTTGGCAAGTTTATCTTCTCCCCCTGTCCCCCCTTGATATGTCAGTCGGTTTAATAAAAAATCCCCTATTCCCACTCCCTACAGACCTCGGCTCTCTAATTATCGAACAATGAAGGGCAAGAATTTTAGGGATCCCATCGTGCCAAGCGAAAAACTGGAGAGGATGGGAAGGGCGAGATCGGATGCTGTCTGCAGGCAGCTTGGAAAATACCTCTTTTCCTTGGAAAAGAAAAAAAAATTTAAAAAAAAAATAAATTCCGTGCAGCAGAAGGGAAACGGTTTAAATTGGCAAGCGAGATTAATGAGGGATGGAGAAAGAGCGGAGTAAATCGCGGCGGAATAGCTGGACACGGCAGGAAATGTGTGTGTATAGGGTGGGGATGGATAGGGTATGTAGAGCTCGTGCTGATCCCGGGAGAGATGCTGAGTTTGGCATTCCCAGCGGGTTTGTCCCCCAGACACGGACAAGGAATGAGGAAAAACCCTGAGAAAGGAGTGTGGTGATGAGGAATGGGGCGAGATTTGGGGTTGGGTTTTGGAGGGGAGAGTCGCTTTCCACGATCCGCAGCTCCCCGGCGAGCGCCGCCGTTTCTAACAGTAAAACTCGTTTCTCGCAGCTGAAATTTCGGATTTTTCCCCTTTTTTTACCGCCGGGCTGAGCTGGGGAGAGCAGTGCGGGCAGCCGGCTGTGGGGCGGGTGTCCCTGCAGCCACCGGCGGTGCTGGAAAGGGGGAAACAACAAACCCGACCCCAACCCACCCCACTCTCCCGGCCCAAATTATCTCCTTTTAGGCTGCCCTTCGATAAGGCCAGACAGAGGCGGCCGGCCTGGGGGGGCGCAGACCCTTTTGTCTGCTTTTCCCCATCTCCCGGCTCTCGGCTGGTTTTTCTTTTTTTTTTTTTTTCTTTTTTTCCCCTCTTCAGTGAACAAAGAACCAATTTAAAGGCGGCTCCGGGGAAAGCGCTGTTTGTGTGCCGAGGCGGCCGCGCCGATCCGCGCAGCCTGAGCGCGGAGTCTCCGCTCCAGCGGAGAGAGGAGAGCCCCGAGCAGCCGGGAAAATAAACAACGCTCTGTTTTATCTCTTCGCTTCGGTGAAATTCGCGGGAGGGGGAGTGGATCTGAGCATGCGAACAGCTGCTTAAAATCTAATGTAGACAAATAGACATCTTGTATAACATTAAGTTTTAGTAGGCAACTCATTTATTTTGAAGTGCGCTAGCGAATAGTTTGGCAAAGAGCTTTTCTCCCTTTTTCCTGTTCCTGGAGAGGAGCTGCTGGAGGGTTTGCTGGGCTGAAATGGGATTTGGGAAGGAGCAGGGCTCTTCCCAGCCCTTGGGTCTCTCACCTCAGCGCTCCGAGCTGGGGTTGGATCTCTTTTGCCCAGGCGAAAATTGAACAGGAAAAACTTCCGAACAAAATTAGACGTAAAAAAGGAGACCGTGAGGATAAAGGGAATATTTATTATTTGTATAATTAATGCTTCTGCAAAGAACTTTAGGGAATCTTAACGCTTGCAGCGGTGAAGTGCAAAGTTTTGGGGAATCCTTTTCTTTAAGCTTGTGCGAGATTAAATTAAAATTCTGGCACGGGATACCTTGAGTTTGTAAATTCCTCAGGAAAAGAGTATTCTGCCATGGGAAGCTGCCAGGGATGGAGCAGAGCGCTCCTGCCTCGGCAGGATGGACACACGGACTGTGCCGTGCCTCTGTCAAGGAAAGGATAATAATAATAATTATTATTATTATTATTTTATAGGAATGTAAGTATTTTATAGGAACGGTGGAGCCAAGAGCACAGAGGAAAAAAGTAAACCCGTGTTCAGCCAACCGTGTGGAGAGCGGCTCCAAACGAGAGGGTTGGAGTTCAGGGGGAATAAAATAAAACAGGCAAACGAGTAGAAAATAAAGAAGTTATTTGTGGAGGTGTCCGCCTGGGTGCTGTCCTCCCCAAATCCCTCCCTGGAGCAGTTTTTAGGGCTGGGTAGGGAGGATAAAAAGGGGAAAACTGCAAAAATTTGTGAGCTCGTAGGGATAACAGGTCCCTCTGCTGCACCGTTGCCCTCTCCTGCCTTCAAGGTTTATTTGCACCGTCAAAAATTCCACAGGTTACCTAATTTTTTTGTTTAATTCGTTATGTATATTTACTTTTTTTTCCCCCCACGTTTGTACTAAGGCGACCTGGTGAATTAGTAGACGGAAAACAGCCTAGGTGCCAGGATAAAGTTTTCTGCCGGATCAGGGGTTTGTTTGTTGTTTTTTTTTTTTTTCTCTCGCAGAAACCAATTTCTCGAGCTGCCGGTGCGGCAGCAACGAGTGAAAACCCTCCAGACTTTACCGGTCGGGAAAGATGCGAATGTATGAAATACGGCTGGGTTTAGACTGGGGGTCCTTCGAGTATTTTTTTTTTTCTTTATAATAATGATTAAAAAACCCAAACCACATTTACACACAAACAAAAAAACCAAAAAACAAGCAGTATCTGACCGGTTTAGGAGGGGAGAAAAATGTAGAAATCTGCGGCGTGATTAGAAAAGGCGATTTTTGGAGCAAACAGGGAAAGCAGAGCGGCGAGAGCTTTGGGGAAGGTATCAAACCGCAGCGCCTGGAGCTGCTCGAGGCTCTGCAAATCCCCTCGCAGGGCCATGGGGATGGAGAGCGAGCAGAACTCAGCCGGAGCCGCCGCGGTTCCGCGGGCCGGGGCTGATTTATCGTGCGTTCGTTTGAAAGCGTTCCCCCAAAACACAAACCAACCATCGATCTCCCTGCAAGGCGCAAAGCAGCCGGGAGAAGAGCCGGCCGCTCGCTCCGCGGATGCTGCGCGGGGGGCGGCGGGGTTTCCGCGCCGGGATGAGCTCGGCTGTTTCGTCCCGCTGCTCGGAGCCAGGGAATATCAATTTTTTCTCCCCCCCCCCCCCCACTTTTTCCTCGGCTTGGCGGGGGAGGAACGCTCCTCTGGCTTGAAGTCGCGGCTTAATTTTGCCGCTGAAGGAAGCGAGCTCGCCGGCAGAGCACGGAAGGTGCTGCCGGGTCTGTTATCCCTCAATTATAACTTCATTAATATCTCCTGCTCACGGGCAGCAGCGCCGCCGCGGAGCACGAGAAGGCCCTGCCTGCGCGCCGGGCGGCGGAGGCAAAGCGCGCAGCTTAGTGCCAGGTATTACCCTTATCGGCCTTTTTTTATCCTTATTATTCCGATTTTTATTGCAGCCGCCGCGTCTGCTCCTCTCGGCGCATCCCGGATCCCTCCCCGGAGCTGGGAAGAGCCCCAAGGCCGAGGTGTTAAC
This sequence comes from Grantiella picta, assembly GCA_013397955.1. NCBI lineage: Eukaryota > Metazoa > Chordata > Aves > Passeriformes > Meliphagidae > Grantiella > Grantiella picta. The sequence continues at coordinate 71,371 of VZRM01007293.1, forward strand.
GAGGGGGGACTAACAGGGCTGCGGAGCGGGGTGCGGAGGGGTTTGGGTTTCTTTACGGGCTCATTTTCTCAGAGGAGGATTTTACTGCACGCGTCAAGAATTTTGAAAAGCAGCGGTAAATATTTTCTCTTCTGGCAAGTTATTTATTGGCATGAAGAGAGGAGGATTTTTTTTTTCTTTCTCCCCCTCTCCCCCTCTTTAGAAAGCTACATGTGGTGACCATATAGGAGCAGGAATAATGTGGCCTTTCTGGGTTTGAAGAACTGCTAATGTCATTAAAGGTCTTCCTAACACGCCAGCTAGGAGTTCAAAAAGCCTCGCCTTTTATCCTGAGCGTATATTTGGTTGTTTATAAAGTGCAGACTTCCTCATGCTCCAAGCGCATCGGGAGGATTTCTTAAAACTCTGTAGATGGATCTGTTTCCAACTTTATTCTTCTCTGGAAATTGGAAATCGCGCCGTTTAACCGCTGTCTCTCACACCCCCTTGCTGGCTGCTATTTTTATACATTCGACCGCAGATGAGGCTCTCCCGCACACAGAAGCAAACAAAGAATTATCCCCTTTTGCCTCGTATTGGAGAAAATATCCGCGCCGGCCACTAATTGTCCATTAGCGCTAATAAGTGGCTAAAACAATACGAGGAGATAACCCGAGAGCAACCTGTCTTCTTGATTTTAATTTGACTTTCTGAAGTCGGGAAGGGTTTGACGCAGAGCCGACTAGACGTGTCCAGGGAATCTGTGTACTAAACTTTTGGACTGTTGATTTTGAGGGTCACTTATCTAAGCTAAGTTCAAAGTGTCACCTGCTTTAATCCCTTTTCTGTCATGCTCCGAGAGACTCCACACAGCCCAGGTCGTTTCTCAGAGCGCCTGGAAAAATCTCTCTGTCTCGATATTTCTTTTCTTTTTTTTTTTTTCTTCCCCTCCCCGTTTTCCCCTCAAAAATACATTTAAGAATGTCTCCCCTCGATTGTAGACTCTTAGGGAAAACTCATTTGAATTCAATTATTAATATTTTCCGGGCATGCTCTTTTAGTGTGCCATTTGTAATATATTAGGATGAATTATATGTTGGGGTTTTGAAAAAAAAAAAAAATAAAGGAAGGGGGAAAAAAGAGAAGAAAAAAAAAAAAAGGGAGAAAAATCCGGAGAAAAAAAAGGCCTATTCTATTAAATAGAAACAAGATGTTCAAATATAGAATACATGAATTTGAAATCTGGTGTTTTCCACTCTCGGACGCTGACGGTGTTTAAAAAAAAATCCACTTTGCTGCTTCTGCAATTTAAATCTTTAGGTAGAAACATAAATTACCCACCGGGATATTATTTTTAATTAAAATTCTCTTTCCTGAAGGAGTTGTTTTTAACTTCTCTTCGGTTTTCCTGAAGATTTTTCTTTTTCCTTTGGATTCCACATTTTCATTAATTGAGGGATTCTTAAGACGTGCCTTGCAGCGGGCTTGGCGTTTTTGAAACTTTGACAGAGAGCAGCCCGCTTGTTTTGTTTCGGTTTGGGTGAATGGTTTTGGGGGGGAAAAAAGCATAGTTTTGAACCAACTCGGAGGGAATGGAAACCTTGGAGCTCTCAGCCATGTCAACGAGCAGTGTTCACACACAAAAATCCCGTGTTTTTTCAAGGAGCTCTCGAAGTCAAGCTCCTCACTCAGGCTTTGGAGGGGCAAACCTAAATTTATGCCTCTCCAGTTCTAAGCAGAACCCGGGGAAGTGCTGAACCCTCAAAAATCTGAAGACAAGAATGACAACTCTGGTTCATCACCCCTAAAATCGAGTCCCTTTTGAGGTCACCTTCGTGTAACTTCAGCCACTCGGGCTGAGTTTATGATTTCCTCCCAGAGAAGAGCTGGAGAATGGAGGAAAAGCTCCTCTGCCTGCAGCAAAATCGGGGACTTGAAGCACTTGGTGGACTTCAAAAGGTTTGGGAGGGGCAGAGCAGCACACCTGCTTTATGTTAGAGGTGGAGAAGGGCCGAGAGGAGCCACCTCAGCCGCTCGGCACAGCATTCCCGGGAAATCCAACCCCGATTCCCGGGCTCCGGGAACGTCCACACCGCAGAACACCTCCCGCTACCTGGGAAAAAATACTCAGGTGCTGGTAGAAGAGACCGAGCGGTGGAGGAGCCCAGGGGGGTCTTGGCAGGGGATTTAAAATGCTTCTGCAGTTGCAAATCTCAGGCTCAGCCGTTTCGAACACCCACAGCTTTTCCTGTATTTTGGTTGGGTGTTTTGTCTGGCAGAAGTGTCCCCTCTCCTGCCACTTCAGGCTAAAGAGGCGACAGCGCTCGAAATGTAGTGAAAACGGAGAAAAACCAAGGCAAATCAGCTTTTTTTGCGTCCCCTGGGAAATTCCTTTGGGAAGGGAAAGAGGGATTATTTTGGCTACTCGAGTATCAAGGCAATGTCGTGTTTTCTCATGGGGACTCCCTAGGAGCACTGAGGTCCTGCAGCCCTGCTGACCTGTCCATCCTGCTCTCTGCCCAGTGTCCAGCAGATAAGGAAGGAGAATGGGAACTGAGGGCACAGCCAGAATTATTGGGGCAGGTACATCTGCCGCTCAGTCTCGGCGGTTTCATTGACTTTTTTCCTTTTTCCTGTAATTTCGGAATCAGTCATTCTGCTATCAGCTCGCTTAGAGATGGATGAGTAACACCAGTGAGATAAAAGAGTCGAGCCTCCCTTTCCTGAGATTTGGCTGCTTTTTGTTAGCAGTGCTGAGTGCCATTATTTCCCACAAAAGACATCTGGAAAATCATGGATGTGTGGCGGAGAAAGTGGCTCTTCTCTGCTCCGTGCTCCCCTTTGATCCAACATGGAGCACAATTCGCTGCCTCTTGAGATCAATAGGGATATTTTTCACTCTCCTATGCTGTGGCTGATTTGAACCACTTTAAGAAAATACTCCCGTTAGCTGCTTTTTGTCTCAGATCGCGTTTATTTATGCATTTGTGACAGCGAGGCCGATGCCAGGAGGAGAATGGCATGGACCAGCTGGATATCATGAGTACAACCAGGCGGGTTGTTCCTCGGAGCTGGCTTGGCTTCACCTTTGCAGCAGCACAAGAGTCTGGGTGGCCGTGGCTGGGCTGTGCAGCCTCGCAGCAATCAAAGCACAGATCTGCAGAGCCAAAAGCATCAGCTGCTGCAGTTGGGTTTAAGTTCGATCCCTACCTGCAGCAGGGATGGTTCAAAGCTCTCTGGGATGGGGGGAAAAGCGGGGTGGAGCAGAGTGGGGATGGTTTTGGGGTGTGGGTTCAGCAGGAGCGTTGAGCTGTGCTCTGGTGGTTTTAAGCACCCTGGGATTTGTGGGCTCTGTGCAGTTTGGAGGTGGCTCCTGATGCAGGGCTGGTCGTGGTGAGGCTGAGGCTGCCCTGGTTTGTTCTGGGCACGAGGCAGGGGTTGGCATCAGCCCTAGGTTGTGTCCGGGACAGCCTGGATCCCTGAGCCCTCAATCCCTGTGCCACTCACTCCCAGAGTCTTCCCCAGCCCCGCTGGTTGATTCCTCAGTGAAAAGACACCTGGCTGGGTGAGAGTGACGTGGGAAGCTTTTCCTTAAGAAAGCAGCTTTCAGTGAGAAATCCTGACCTATCTATTCACTGAACAACTCGGCTGGATGGACCCCGAGCTGTTTGCCTGCTCGGTACCTCTGCTTTCCAGCACTAAATCCTGCAGGATTCGACCTGAAAGGTCCTGCTAATATGAGCAGGATCAAGCACAGGCCTACAAAGAGCAAGGGAGGTCATTATTTTCACAGGAACTGCAAGTCGGACCCTAAATCTTCAGAGGGAGAGCAGTGCCTAGAAACCAGCTGTCTCATATATCTGCTAGGCTGAACTGGTAGCAGGGAGGGGAGAATAAAAATGTGTTTTGCAGTATAATATTGCTTTGTGCCTCCAAAAAAGGCTTCTAATTTTATGTTTTAAAGGCAAACATTGCAGCTAATTGAAGAGCAGAGAGGGAAAAATGGATCTCCTTTTCTAAGTGCCAATAAGACTGGGTTCTGGGCCAGTGGTTCTGTGAGAGGTCTCCATTTACTACCTGTCCTAAACCTCAGGTATTTTCGAAGGAAAATGCCTGCCATATATTAAAGAGAAAAGTCATTAAATGGATGTCAGGGAGGAAAAAAAAAAGGAGGACAGAGAAAACCCATATGACTGGATTTATGGCTTGCTTAGGAAGCACAAGGTAGCACTGAGAAAACATGAATGGGAACAAGGGGGCAACCATGCAGCGGAAAAGGCTTTTACCACTTGCTGACCTCGGAAGAGCTCCACCAGCATGGCAGTGTCACTGTCCCAGACCCTCCTCCTGTGTTTTCTCTCAGCCCCCCCTCGCTGGAAGAGAATAATTCTCCTCCTGCTGCTTTTCCCTGGGAGTTGGATTAGGCCCCGTGCCCAGAAAGTTGCTGAGATTTTATTGCTCTGTTGAATGCACCCATTTGCCTCTGGAGGAAACTGCTGGAGCAGCCCTGAGGCAGCAGGAAAGTCGAGGCTTTGTGGGCATCCAGGCAGGAGCCAAGCGGAATGGGCAGGAGGAAAAGGGAAACGATCTCAGGGACAGCAGATTGGGAATGGGGCTTGGCTTTGGGTAGAGAGAAATGTGGAATTTTAGCCATGGCCTCGATGGGAGCAGAGTGTGTCACACAGCAATCAGTGGTGACACTCCTTGGGGCAGTTTGTGGGATCTGTCCATGGGAAGAGTTGTCCTGTTCTCCAGGATCCTGTTGTTGCAGAGGTCTGGGCAGAGCCTGGAGCAGGATTGTTCCCTCTAAACCAGGGAGTGGGACTCGAAGGTGGGCAGGAGATGTCCTAGCTGGGCTCCAGCCCCTCTGGAGAGGGCTGGGCTGATCCCTGCCTCTCCTCACCCCATCCCCACAGCAGCTGAGTCCTCAGGTATCCTTGCACCACACCCAGCAGGTTCTGGCTGTGGGGTGAGCAGCTTCAATTGAGCTGATGGTGGATTTACCCCTTTAAAAATACAGCAAAAGAACTGGATTTTGTGTCAGATCAGTGCCGGGCTGATCACCTCATGGGTGAATCCCATATGGTTCTGATCCTTTGGGATTTTGTGTAGGATCAGGTGCTGAGCTGGATCCCACATGGTTCTGATCCTTTGGGATTTTGTGTCGGATCAGGTGCTGGGCTGATCACCTCATGGGTGAATCCCACATGGTTCTGATCCTTCCTCTGCCTTGGGTATGACCAAGATGAGGGATGTGCCTTCCAATGCTTTCTTTGTTGCCCAAGGGCTGTGGAGGGGAAAATGGGAAGCAGTATCAGCAAGAACCCTGCTCTGAACTCGGTGAAACAGCTCAGGAAGAGGCAGATTTGTTTCCTCCTGAGCTACTGCTATGCCCTGTGGTCTCGGGCACCTCACCTCCCCTTCCTGGCTGCCTCATCCCATCCTCCTGCCGCAGGAGCTCCGGGGGACAGGGCCAGCCTCTCCCTGTCTGTGGGATGCTTCACACGCTGGTTTCTGTCACGGGGTGGCCTCTGGACTCTATCACATCCCTACTACTATTAATAATCCCGAGGATTAGGAAGATAAGGCAGTTGCAGCAGACTCAACCTTGTCAGGGCTGCCCACTGCCTTGTGCTATCTCCTGGCTGGGGAACTGCTCTGCTCTGTTTATTTGCAGGCTAGAACTTTGCAAACGGCCTAATAGAGGCTCAGGTTTTACTTCTTTGCAAACCCCTCAGCGTAGGAGACGTCTGTGCTGACAGAATTATCTTTTTCTTCTTTTTCTTCTTTTTTTTTTCTTTTTTTTTCTTTCTTCCCCCCTCCTTCGTCGACAATGGTGCATTTAACGAGAGCTGGGCTTTAATTGGAGGCTGGGATGGATCCCTTCCCCCTGTCTTGGGGGAGGATGCCTGACAAGTAGCATGGAAATAAAATACGGGCAGATTGAATCCTAGTATCTCATCCACGATGCCATATATTCAATACATATTTCATCCCAAAGACCCCAAATTATTTTATTTATCTCCACGCAAAGCACAATAAAATCCTGCCTTTTCCCAAGTGCTTTATTTCAGCTGCTCTGAGGGCTGAGGTGTCTGCTGGGGGCTAAACAGGTCCCTGCTGGGCTGGGAATGGCCAGGATTCCCGATTATCCCATGTGAGTGGGATGCTGCAGCACTGCCTAGGCGGGCTGGAGGACTCCCTGGGGTCACGGCAAGGTGAAAGTTGTTTATTCCATGCTGGAGAGTCTAATCGAAGCTGGAGCACAGGGACAACCCCTTGCTGACTGATCTCCCTCTAGGGGCACTTTTCCTTTTTTTTCTTGATGCCATACTAAGTGGATTTTGTCTCCTGCCTGATACAAGAGGGGTTTTTTTCCACTCTGTGAAGAGTCGTGGTGTTTCTTTTTCAGAGGGGAATAACGAGGCTCGAGAAAAGGGTTTTGAGAGGCAGACTGTCCCCGAGGCTGAGCTGTCCCTGTCCCTGTGCACCCCCTGAGCACAAAACCAAGGCTCAGCACAGGGATGAAGCTCCCATAAGCACAGAGAAATTCCTGCTCCTTCCTCCTGCACAGGCAGAGCATCCCAGCCATGAGATTTGAGTGCAATCAAGCAGAGAGTCGCTGTCCTGAAAAATCCAAGGATTTCTGGACCATCCAGTTCCTCCCAGCTGACTCAGTGTGACCCAGCAGCCAAATTGGAGTTCTGTCACACATCTCCCTCTCCTCTCTCCTGCTCCAGAATTTTCCAAGGAGGATTTAGGAGAGATGCTGTGTGTGTGGGAAGAAGGGATGAGGTGCAGGTGAGGAGTTGTACAGGGTCACAGATATCACCTGCGAGCAGCACAGCCACACGGAGCCTTTTCAGTGTCACAGCACAAAAGAATTCCCAGCCACGCCGGAGAGGCTGGGCTGGGAATGCCATGGGAAAGGGAAAAAGAAGGAGCTGGTAAGGAATCTACCTGCTGGCATGGAGGGACAACTCCTGGGCTGTGTGGCTGCTGGGTTGTGCCAGCTCTCTGCAGTGCTTTGGTGTTTCTGCACCTTCTTCCCACACTTTGCCATCAGTCCAAGAGCATTTCCTGGTGAAATCTCAGGTCCCAGTGGCTCTGCCAAGCACCCCAGTCGTGCTGGGTAAGGTTATTATTCCATGTTCCTGGAGAACACCTTGCGCTGGGTTCCCTCCCTGGCTGCTCTGTGTGACCTCTCCTGAGTGACCTTGGAAGGATGCTTGGAAAGGACAAATGAGTGAGGAAACTGAAGAAATTCAGCTGCCAAACTTAGAGAGGGATTTTCTCCTGGCTAGTGCAGAGATCTCTTGCTGTGTGTGTAGTTTTTCTAACGGTGCTCTCATTTTTGGATCCTCTGGAGCCCGTGGCTGTTTCAGTGAGGGCACTGGCTTTTCCTAGTCAACGTGGCACAGGAATTTTGTTTCTAGAAGTGACAGCAGGCTGCTAAATGTGGTGGAAATGGGACCAAACACCCTATAACTGGGAATGAAGGCAAGGAAATCAGTCAGTTCCTGGAAGCAAGCACAGGCATGGAGAACTCATCCCCTTTCCTTAGGGAAACAGGCTGAGCACTTTTTCTTCCCTAGCATCTTTGGGAATGACCCCAAAGTTTATGACCTGGACACCATTACACTGAGCACATCCCTAAAAGACAGTGATTTCCACCTACAAAATAGACTCGAGAAGGGTTTATTTAGTTCCCTATTCCAAAATTGTGCTCCAGGGTGGAGTCCTTCAACACAGCTTTGGATGTGGAGCAGTGCCCAATCTATGCTCCGTGCTTTTCCTGCTGGCTGGAGGTGCTGCTGGGGTCTCTGAAGGGTGGCAGTGGGGCTCTGGGCAATTTCTGGATCCAGATTTTAGGGATCTTCTGGACATTCTTCCTTGGCATCTCCCAGACTGGACTCTTGTTCACCCCAGTGTCTCCAGGCTCTCCTTTTTTTCTCCCCACTGTCTCCAGGCTCTCGCTGCTCTCCCCTTTGGGAACAAGCTAATAAATAATTCCAGGGATTCCCCAGTGTGGTACAGACTTGCTGACACCCAGCCTGACCCTCGCTGATGCTGACTGGCAGGTGACCCACCCAGCACACTGGGAGGGGCTGTCCCCACCCTGGGAGCCATGTGTGGCACTCCTGGGACAAGAGCAACGTTTATAAGAGAGGAGAGGCTTCAGGGTTTTCACACCGGGATTTGGGAATGTTCTCCCCACCCTGCTCCCCCTGAGTAGCTGGTCAGAAATGTTTTTCAAGGGCTAAGAAGGAAACCTGTGTGTATAATAGCCCAGACCAGAAAAATCTCCCCGAAACCACAGGGTCAGCCTGGCAGATTTGCAGCATTAATTTTCTGGTGGCTTAAACAAATAGAGGCAGATTTGCACTCCTTCCTCCTCCTCCTCCTCTGCCATCCCACACTCCAGAGAGGAGGCAGGACAGGAGCAGCCTCAGCTCTGGGATTCCCAGGTTGGATGTCCCTGGATTTCCCTGGATGGGTGCTGCGCTGGAGCAATAATTCCTGCTGGAATCCCCTTTGCTCCGAAGGGAAAGGGCGCTGATGATTCTCCTCATCAAGCTGCTGAGTTAATTGTCCCCATCCACTCTCCGAGCCCGCGGTGGAGGCAGGGAAACTCCGCTTAACTCTGACCCCACTTCCTCTGCGGTGACGTTAATTCGCCTGACCCGCTGTTTGCTGCTCTGCCGCTCCCTCGCAGCTGGCAGGGAGTGCGAGGGAGGCAGGCAGAGCACTGATCCCACTGTCCTGCTGCTTGCTGAGCCTTCGGGAAATCGGTGCTGCACTCCAGAGCTGGAGCAGCAACCCGTGGGTCTGTGCTGAGGGATGCGTTGCTCGAGATTTGATTTTAAAATGAGGAATTCTGATGCCAGATTCCCCTCTGCTAGGTGGATCCTGCGTGGGGATGCTGTGTCTCCTGGGAATTCACATTTGATCCTGCGTGGGGATGCTGTGTCTCCTGGGAATTCACATTTGATCCTGCGTGGAGATGCTGTGTCTCCTGGGAATTCACATTTGAGCCTCACCTCTGGGTCTGGCATGGGCAGAGCTGTTAGACAGTGAGGAGCATCTTAACATTTAACTCAAATTTATATTGATGCTTCCAAAAACTTCCTCACTGAGGGTCGTTCTCCCTCTTTAGGACCACAAAACCTGGTCCCTTATGTTTCTTTGGACCTCACTTTTCCATTTTCTGTCTCTAATTGTGCAATCTGAAGATGACTGTGAGCAGAGGCTCAAATATTTAAATATGAGGAGATGAAAAGTTCAGGTCCATGAGCTGGGACGGGAAGGGGCTGTGGTGGCCAAAATTTCTGATCCGTGTGCTGAGCCTGCCTTTAGAAGGGATGGTCCTTTGTCAGGTCTGTCACTCAAATGGTGATGTTTTCCCTCGGAAAAGCAGCAGGATTTGTGGATTTGCTCCACAAGAGTGGATGGATGTGTTGCACACCACGGGGTGCTGTGGGAATGGATTGTTCCGCACAGATTTGGGACACAGAGCAGCATTTCCAGCGCTTGCAAAGGCAGGAATTGGCAGCCTGGGGATGTCTTGGAGAGCTCCTCTGGGTGGGTGAGCCCTGGACACTGCCACAAGGTGACTTTGGTGCCTGGGTGTCACCTCCATGTTATTTGTCTGCAGGAATTACTGCTCTGCCCCCAGATTGTGCTAGCAGCCCTGGAAACCCCTCAAAAAATGAGGTTTTGCCCCAAGGAGAAAAATTAGGACTTTACAGCAGAAAACAGGAGCATCTTTGCTCTCCTTTAGTCTAATTTCTTTTCTCATCTCTTTACCAACTGCCCTTCCCTCCCTGGAAGGTGCTGTCGCTACTCTCCCTTCCCCAGTTCCCAATCCCCACTCTGATAAACCTCGGGAGATTTTTGCAAAGGGCTGGAAGCGGTGTCAGGGCCATCTGCTCTCCAGGTCATTACAAGAATTTGCACCGTAAAGCTTTGCCATGTGTTCCCTGCAGATTCCACACACCTTTGGCTGTGCTCTCGTTGTTAGCTGCTCATTATTGGGGGGTTTGAAAAGCTCTCCTTATAAATGCCCCGGGTCCCAACCACACGTGTTGTATCAGTGGTTTTATAATGACCCATTTGGAATTATTTAGCCAGGGAACCTTGGAGTTTTTTTGCCTTTCAATGTGTCCTTATAAGATGCCCAAGTTCTACAGTTAGTCTATGAATGTACCCACACTATTAGATCCACTTGTTTATAATAGCAACCAAATGTCTTCAAATATTCAAGCCTCCTTTTATTTTTTACAGCACTGGCAATAAGCCTTTACATGTTAACTCTTGGCCTCTCTGGGTAACCTCTTATTTAAAAGCAACTTAATTGACTTTACCAGGCCTGGGCTATTTTTCATTTCTTCCTAGAGGACTCATTACTGGAGATGGATGTTTATAAACTGGATCTGGATCCTTCTCTCCCTCTCACACACACAAAACCAACCTATTTTACCCCTTCCTGCCTGTTTACATTAGCAGGCCATAATCATATTCATGGCTTCACGTAGTTTGGCCAAGATTTTTGTAGTGGTGACCCAGCGTAAAGAGAAAAAAGCAAATATAGGTGAGCAGCAAGTGCTGAAAGAAAAGAGAAAATGCAGAAATACTCAGGGTTTTAGGGATTTGTGTCTGAATGAAGCTGTCAGGAGTAGAATAGAGGTTTGATTCTTTGAAGCAGGTAGGTTTGTGATGTCAAACAGGTGTAAAGCAATGGTAAACTGAGCCCAGGGCTGGGTTTTTGTTCCCTTCTTTCCCTTGGGAAGCAGTGGTGTCATAATTTAGGGGAAAGAGTGACAATTCGGATCAAGCTACGATCCTTGGCATAACAGATCCTCGAAAGCTGTGCCCAAAAACCTGCAAAAGCTCGAGTTAGGAGGGTTTTGTGTGTGTAAAGCTGCTGAGAAGGGCACACACTTCAATCCACAGCCTTGGAGCATTGAATACATCAAACCCTCAGCCCAGGCTGAGCTGTAAGAATTTTCCTGGTGCCGTTGGATCCACTCTGATTCCCATCAGTGGAACATCTGGTGCTCTGTGGTCTTGTCCCTGGCTCAGTTTAAATCCACAGACCTGTTCTGGCAGAAGGGCTCCCAAACCTCTGCGTTTTTTCAGTGTCTGAGCTGTTCTGTTCAACCCTGGGAAAGCCCACACTGCTCTTCTGTGCATCCTGGGATTCCTGCTGGACGGGAAGGAGGGAGGGAAAAACATCTATTAGGTCTATTCTTCATCCTCTTTTTGCCCTATTTCCACTTTATACTTGATCAATTAGGGTTTTTTTTCCCCATCATTTAAAGTCTCTGATTGGGGGAATTGCAGCACCTTCCACTTTTCTCAGGTCAGCAGGGTTTGTGAGGAAGATTTTCCTGTTTATTATTAAATTTGCCCACATTCCATTGTCTCTTCTTCTCTTTCCTGGGACAGATTCTTGTCGATCCAGCAGGGAGAAGTGGGTGCTCACCAGCTGTCACTGCTCTGGATAATGATCCAAGGGAGAACTTCCCAAATATTTAATGAGGTGCTTTTTCTCTGCCTCACAGACCCCTCCTGGGTGATGTTCTTTTTAGAGCTCCACAAGATGCCCCTGGAAGAGCTGAGAGGGAAGGGTGGGCAGTCAAAAATTGTCACAGTCAGACAATTCAAGCTCCAGAATTATCAGATTTCTCATATTTACTGCTGTCTGGTGTCTCCTGCATCACCACCCCGAACTCTGAGCGATCCAGGTGGATTTGAGGATCCTGATAGAAGCACAGGGAACCCCAAAAGATATGGAGGTTTCATTGCACTCAAAAATTCGGAGTTTCTCCTACTCTCTTCAGCACAAGCAGTTCTGTTTGGTGTTTTCTGACCTTTCTGTAGGGTTTTCTGGCCCTGCAAGAGGGTGCCTGTCCCCATATCCCCTCTCGGGGTGTGAGCAGGGCTCCTGCTGTGGTCCCTGCCTCTCCCTGTAAACTCCAGGCTCACCTCCTGCCCCATGTCTCTCTGGGACTAATAATTTATTTTTACTGCATTGTGGATAAAACCACAATTAAAGAATCTGGATTTTGACTGATCCTTCAGCCACCTTTCTCTGAATTTCATCATCACCACAAATAGTTTTGGGCTCTTTCTCTGTCCTTTCTTCCTGCTTTTCGCTGTCATTTTTTCTCCCCTTTTTAATCTTCTCTTGCCTTTCACGAGCTCCCTGAACCGGGTAGCATCTGCCAGTTTTATTAATGGGCTGTGTAATCCATTTACAGGGTCATTAATGAAAATATTAAATAAAGCCAGACCCAACAAAAGATCCTTGGACTGCAAGATACCTCCCACAAGTGCAACACTTGGCTTCTTGCCTTTCTGGCAGGTCCAAATCCGCAAAGCAACGTTCTTATTATTGTTATTATTATTGTTATTATTATTGGCACGAGGTGATGACCAGAAATCCCAGCCAAAGCCCGGGTTTTTGTGGCCATAGGCATGGCGCACACATGTTCTGGTTATTTATTAGAAAACAGCAGAGTCACTCTGGGATTTAGGACATTTAGGAGTGACCTAAATGAAGGATGGGAAGGGTGACAGAGGGATCAAGGGCACTGCCAAAGGTTTGCCCTCAGGCAGAAATCACTTGTCTCCATAAAAGAAAGATTTTACCTTTTTTAAGTGTGTCAGCACTGGATGCTTCGTTACCAGCCCCAAAAATACCATTTTTGGAAAGTAAAAATGCTATTTTTGGAAAGTAAAAATGGTAAAAACCAGCATCTTCAGTATGAAAAAAAAAAGAAAATATAGAAATCATTCTGTGTCTTTTGCTGCTCGCTGGACAAGCTGAGTGCTTGGTAGGAAATATAAGCAGAGAGGGGATCAGGCTGATTTTTAAGATTTCCAAGCAGATCGCAGTGAAGGGAATGGTGAGGTGAGCTCAGAGCTCAGCAGGTGAGAGCACAAAGCAAAATGCCCGCTGGAAGAGGTTCTGGTGGGTACTTTCCTGTGATAAAATATGGATTTCCAGAGCTCTTTACAGCACGGAAATAGCCATCTCCCAATCCAAATCCTGCCATTCGGGATTTTGAGATCTCGAGTTAATTAAGATCAACGCCTGGATATGTAAAGTGCACATCAGATGGTTAAAAAGGTATTTCTGCGCTCACACCCGCAAATATTTACCGCTGATTATTTTCCTATCAGCACATTTATCAAACCTCTCGGACGCTGCAGGTTTCAGGCCTTCAGATGCATTTTGGGAAACCTCTGCCAAAGCACTTGGAGAAGATATTTTCCTATATTCTCCTTTCCAGGTGCGTTTTCCACAATGTCTGCTCACAAACCAGGACCCCTCTGTGCCTGGATGGGGCGAACAAAGTCTTTTTGTGATTTTGCAGCTCGCTTCCAGCAGCTTTCAGGACTCTGCCGAAGTCCAGGCAAAAAAACAAACAGCGAGGGTTAGGGGTTGGGGCGGAGGGGAGCAGGAGAGGTTTCTGCGGGGAAAAAAAAGGAATTTCTGACCACGTTCCTTTTATTGGCCTGGAGGAACCCTAGAGATTAACAACCACCGAGTGCCACCCACCCCCTCTCCAACCCCGAGACCTTAAACAATCCGGTAGAAGGTGTGACTTCAAGCTCGGTGGTAGGGATAAAGAGCAAGGAAGGCGGAATGTAAGCACTTGTGTGATGTGATTATTCCCAGAAATGCCTCGACATCTCCCCGCCGGCCCGGCCGGGGAGCTCGGAGTGAGGTGCTGACCGCCACTCGGCGATACCTTATCGGGGCCGGGCTGTGTCCCCTCGTAGTTACAAGCGGAAATAGGGCCGGCAGCCAGCCCAGCCCTCTGCCAGGGCCGCTCGGCATCCAGGAGACCTCGGCAGAGCCCCCGCCAAGGTAAAGGGGCTCCTCTGCGCCCCCTCTGCCGCCGGGAGCAACCCCCGGCTGGGCTGGCAGCCCTGGGGGACAGGAGCGGGGTCAGTGCGATGGGGGAATGGGGAATCCTGCCGTGCGTGGGGCAATCCTACAGCAGGGGGTGCTGGGGAGGGTTTGGGGTGCACGGGCTGGCAGTGTTTGAGCGCCGCTTCTGGGCTCGCAGGTGTCCATCCCCGCCAGAGGAATCTGGGGGAGGTTTTGAGGTGGGTTTGGGTGTCAGGTTTTAGGGGACAATGTGCCGTAAAGATGGTCTGGTAGAACTTGCCACGTGACTTCTCAAATATTTTATTACGAATTTATTCACCTGATGTGGTACCCGGTTTGCCAGCTCCGATCCCATATGTCAGGAGAGAAAAACAATACTCCTACTCTCTCTCATATTTTTTTTTTGCCCCCATTATTTAAATAATTTCATTTACAGGAGAGGTGGAAGTGAGAGAGGGCTAATGCAGAACAGGTGTTTTGATTCCACGTTCCTCTTTGAAAAGCAAATCTTGCCATTTGGAGCCCCTATTCACCCTTGGTTGGTGAAGAAATTAATAATAGGGATTGTTTAGGAATTCATCAAAGAAAAACCCATCCCCTTTCCCCGCCTCCGCTTCCCCGAGCCGTCGGTGGGATCCAGCACCCCCTGACTGGAGATGGCACAAAGCTTTGCCCTTCGATTTTTCCTTTTCAATCATTATTTGGTTTTGGGGTTTTGGGGGGTTTTTTTTGGTCGGTTTGGTTTGGTGCTACGTGTCAGGAATTTGGCACGGAATGGGAAAGGCTGGCTCTTCCCTGCCGTGAGCTGCGAGGGATGGAGCGAGCAGGGAGATCCAGTCTGGGTGTGGAGGGGAGGATTTCCCGCTCCATTCCCGCGCAATTCCAGCGCAATTCCCGCAGGGAAGCGGGCTGGGAACACACGTGGGTTTGGAGAAGCTCCCGAACCGCCCCAGGCCCTTCCAGGGATCTGCCCCGCATCTCCACCGCTGCTCGTGGCCAAGAAGTAGCTCAATATAAAGATAGAAATATAGAAATATTTCTTTCCGATTTCTGCCTCTTTTCCTCGCCGTAAATAATAAAAAGCACAGAACCGAGTAAAGCACAGCCCGGGCGCTCCGTGCGTCCATCGAGTGACACAAAACTTGCCTGGATCCTGGCAGGGTGGCAGGGCGGCTGAGGTCCCAGAATCCCACAGCCCCGGGAGCAACTCGGGCTTGAACGAAATATTTGCGTTGCTGTTTTCTTTCTTTCTTTATTCCCCCCCCCCCATTTTATTAAATATTATCCATCAGGAAAAATGCGTTTTGAGGATTTCCCCGTTGCCCGAGAGCTCCAAGGTCCGTCTCCCTAAATTCACAAGAATTAAAAGCGGTGCTAAGGATGAGGGGAATGTTTACACCGGGGAAATGATGGCTTCGCACCAGGGTGATTTGGAGTCAAATGGTGGCTGGAGAATTAACAAGGAGTTTGTAAAGTGAGGGTAACGAGCGTCACGAGTTTTAAATAAGCCTAAAACCTGAGTAACTTCAGGCTTACATTCGTTAGTGTGAGGATAAAATGAAATCGGGGTCCTAAATGATGTTCGCGCCTAAATTCAACCAAATTAACCGAGTATTTGGCGGTTCGAGAGCCACGTTTTGCTCTCTTTTTCTGCTGCTGTGGAAAACCCGCGGGTAAACACCTCTTTCCGAAATTCGATTTTTCCCGCCTGATCCCGCTGTAGATGCTTGTGCCCAAGCAAATTCCTGCCTGCCGCTGCCGGCTGCTCCAAGAAAATCGATTTTCCTGGAGCCCAGGGCAATTTCCTCCATCCTTCTCCTTGCGAGGCTGCTCCGTCCTGCGGAAACCCCGGCTGATTTCCCCAGATAATCTTAATATTCGCCGAAAGAACGAGCTGGCCCGTTCCTCCTTTGGCTTGAAAGGTTGTTCCAAAGCTTTGATTTGAGCTCGGGGTGGTTGGAAGGAACTCCCCGCGCCCGCTTTTAAAAATCCGGGAAGGAAATCAGAAATGACGCATCTTCTCTCCGGGATGGAAAAAGTCCTGCGAAAACTCTCCAGACACTCAATCCCTAGCCGGCAGGATCTCCCTGGCCAAAGGAAGCGCCGGGTTTGTCCCAGCAAGTGCATCGAGAGAGAGATTAGCGATTTAAATTAGGCAGAGAGGAAAAGAGCAATGTTTTCTGTGCGGGAAACAGGGAAATCGCCTGCTTTTGCGAAGGGGGGGAGGAAAAAGGAAAAAGTTGTGAGGTGTTTTTTTTTTTTAATTCTCTTGTAATTTCTCTCCCGAGCGGCTCTGATTTGGTGGCGATGGGTGGTTTTTAATCCCGAGCCTAACGGGAGTCGGGCTTTGCCTCAGGCCTCGCAGCTCCATCTCTCACCGCGGCCCGAGTCTGCCAAAACCAGGGGATGCCTCTCTCCTATTCCCTACAAACCTCTTTATTCCTCCCCCCAAAAAACCCCAAACCTTCTGTGATCCTCTCCAAACTCTCCCCAAAATCTCGCATCAAAACCAGCCCAAACCTGGATTTACGGCGAGCCACTTCGGGCGCGATTTGAGTCAATTTATTCTTTTTTCCCCCCATCATTTTAGAGCAAATCTTTTTCCCTCCCGCCAGAACACTCCCGAATTTCTCCCCCCCTCCCCTCCCGCTTCTGGCTGGGGGGAACTGTGTAATTTAAATCCGCCCTTCAGCCCGAACAATAGGAGCCGTAAACCCAGACTCGAAGAAAGTTGTCGGCAGGGACGTAGGAACCGCAAACACATTTTTTTCCCCCCCAACCATACAATGTGGAAACTCTTAAAGGGCGCTATCTGCAGACATCTTGCAATCACTGGTCTTCCTTGTCATCTGAAGGAGAAAGGGGAAAATATATTAAGTGAAGACACACTTTAAAATTACTTATACATTTTAAACATGCTGGCAAAGGGAACTGCCTGATAAACCCTTGCCCAGATTTCCTTTTTTTTCTCGGGTAAATTATTTCAAGTTGTTACGCAAATATCTCGCGCCTCTCTTTTTTTTCCCCCAGCTCCTTCCCCGGGTTTAATTCGAACGAAAACAAGTTCATGGAGCCCCAAAAACAGCTCGGACGTGGGCAAACGGCAGGGCCGGAGCTGTAGAGAACACCCACCTCAGCTGGGGTTAGAGAGAGAGAAAAAAAAATGAGAATAATGATTTAAATTGGTTGAAACGCTCCATAAGAAGCCGGCACAGCGCCTGGTGTTGCAGCCAGGTGGGAGAGGAGCTCTGCTTGCTTTCCTCCGAGCCAAAATCCCCCCAAAAGCAGTCGGGACAGCAAATGATTTGTCTCCTAACGAATTTCCGAGGCCGGATCGCTGTGCCTGCCGCTCAGGGCTGCAGCCAAGCGCACGCTGCCTCCTGTAAAGCCGCCAGCTCCAAAGGCGGAGGTTTGGCCCTGGAATGAGCTGTGCGACTTTCCCACCGTGCGGCCGCGCTCCTTGGCTTTGGAAAAGGGATTTATCCGGCCGGCAGAGCGCTGTGAAAAGGAAGTGAGGCTCTGGCAATTTGGGTTTTTTCCCTTTTATTTATTTTTTTTATGATTTTTTTTTTCTTTTTTCCGGCGTAACATAGAATTTTTAATTTTTAAAATTTTTTTTAACTTCCCTTTCTCGCTTTTTAATAAAAACGGGGAAAGACCCGGGATTTGGTAGGGGATGCGCTGCGTGGTCAGGAATACCCCTTGGTGAAGAGGGGAAATGGGGCAATCGGGGGATGGAGGAAGGATCCAGCCCTGGTCCGGGGGTGGG
>VZRM01007293.1:89327-101045 GCA_013397955.1 Grantiella picta
TTTTTCCCCTTAAGTCTCTTTCAAGCTGAATTTATGTTTGTGTGATGAAATGCCCCTCTGTGTTTAACATTCCCAATGATCATTTGTTTCCTTAGCTCCATTACTCCTTTATGAGAGCGCCTTTCGCCCGGGCATGTTTAATCATAACCGCTTACGCAATATTTTCTTTGGGATAGATTCACTCAGCCTTATTACATATCAATTATTTCCTTACAACCTCGTTCCACACCAGCTGCTTTGTTATCTGGCCCTGCCACCCCTTTACCCCCCCGGTGCGGGGTGGGAAGGGGGGGAGACGTTTGTTTTTCCTAGGATAAAATACCGCTAATAATAATGCGGAGGGAGAAGGGGGGAGAAGCCTGGCCGGGGATGCTCCGAAGGGCTGGCTGTCCCTGTGAAAGGCAGGAAAGGGGGTGGACAGTGTCCCCAGAGTCCCCTTCCCCACCCCAGCGCCTGATTCCCCGTTTCTCCATGGTTTTCGCCTCGTTTTTGGAGCTGCTCCGCTGTGTCTGCGCCTCCCAGGCTTCGCGCTGGCTCGGAGTTGGGATTTTTTACTTCACAGTCCCCGGAGGATCTTTCCCCACCCGGCCTCCCGCCGGCTCCTCCGGCAGCCACCCATCTGGAAAGGACATTCCCGATCGATTCGAGCCCCTCCCGCCCCGGCTTGAGTTCGAAATCATTTCAGTGCTAGTTTTATCGGAATTTTACATCGTAAACACGCTGCCAGANAACTTCCCTTTCTCGCTTTTTAATAAAAACGGGGAAAGACCCGGGATTTGGTAGGGGATGCGCTGCGTGGTCAGGAATACCCCTTGGTGAAGAGGGGAAATGGGGCAATCGGGAGATGGAGGAAGGATCCAGCCCTGGTCCGGGGGTGGGNTTATTACATATCAATTATTTCCTTACAACCTCGTTCCACACCAGCTGCTTTGTTATCTGGCCCTGCCACCCCTTTACCCCCCCGGTGCGGGGTGGGAAGGGGGGGAGACGTTTGTTTTTCCTAGGATAAAATACCGCTAATAATAATGCGGAGGGAGAAGGGGGGAGAAGCCTGGCCGGGGATGCTCCGAAGGGCTGGCTGTCCCTGTGAAAGGCAGGAAAGGGGGTGGACAGTGTCCCCAGAGTCCCCTTCCCCACCCCAGCGCCTGATTCCCCGTTTCTCCATGGTTTTCGCCTCGTTTTTGGAGCTGCTCCGCTGTGTCTGCGCCTCCCAGGCTTCGCGCTGGCTCGGAGTTGGGATTTTTTACTTCACAGTCCCCGGAGGATCTTTCCCCACCCGGCCTCCCGCCGGCTCCTCCGGCAGCCACCCATCTGGAAAGGACATTCCCGATCGATTCGAGCCCCTCCCGCCCCGGCTTGAGTTCGAAATCATTTCAGTGCTAGTTTTATCGGAATTTTACATCGTAAACACGCTGCCAGGTCTGGCTTCTCCCTCGCTCCTCTTGCCGATCCCGGTGTGGCTGGGGTGTCCCGGGGTGGGTTTCACTCGCCGTACCCCAGGGCTCTGCACGGACACTGCCCGGGCGCTCCCGGGGCGTGCTGAGGGGAGATTTTCTCATCGTCCATCGGGAAAAGACAGGAGAGAACAATTCCTGGAAGGCAGGGAGAACCGCGGCCCTCGAGATCCCGCGGTCCTCCCTTCTCACCTTCTGCTTTTTATCCTTCCAGCCCCAACGCTCGAGGGACAGAGTTTCATTTCCCGTTTGGGGAGCGCGACAAGGCGCAGATTTATATTTTTATTTTCCCCTTTTTTATTTTCCTTTTTTTTTTTTTTTTAATAATTTTTATTCTCCCTGATGCCGAAGAACCCGAGATCCTTTGGTTAAGCTGTGCCTTTATAGGGGAAATATATATATCCATTTATGTGAGCTATAAAGCTGCGCTGGGGAAGGGAGAAAGACCTGCTGCAATTCTGAGTCCTCCGTGATGGTGACTCGCGGGGACAGAGGCTCTGACCCGGGACACACAGCTTTGGAGGGTGCCAGGAGTCCCGGCAAGATACATTTGGGAACTGGGGGGGTCAATTCTGAATTTCCTGGCTCTGGCGAGCCGCTCTCTCCACCATCTTTACGTGCACACACGGATATGCGAACAGATGACTTGGCAGCGGCGAAAAACACTTAAAATAATGCCTCTGCCTCTGGCCAGGCCTGTGTAAATATCTCACTCTCCCACATGCCCGCCTGGCTTTTCGCGATGCTGCGTTACTTGATCACAAATACATAATTTGCACGAGTGTGTGTATACACGGAGCCGCTTTGATCTCGGCGCAGAGACGCCCCCCTCCCCTCGCCTTCGCAGGGGCTGCAGCCCCGAGAACAAAAGCGGAGAATAAAAATGCTCAAATAACACATTTTCAAATGGGAAGCGTGTGTCGGCTTCCTTGAGTGGTTCTGGCACTTGGAAAGGGGTGGTGGTGGTGTAGGGGGGGGAAAGAGACTTTATTGAACATATAAATTTAAACTCAGTTACCGCTAACAGTTGCCTTATAAAAGGGGTCCATATAACCCACATCCATTTTTTTTTTCCTGGAGTCCTCAGGCGCGTTTCCCAGCGTTTCCCGATCTCTTGGCAGCGCCAGGCTGCGAGGAGCGGGGCTGGCTGCGGGCTTTCGCAGGGGGAGATGTTTATTTTGCAGTCATTGTTGGCTCCCTCCCCTGGATTATTTTACTGCTGCAGATTTAAGCCCTTCGACTTATTTCTTGATTCCCTGGCAGCTCTCTCGGCGGGCTGCTCCCAGCTCTGCGCTTTCTCCCTTCGCCGCGTCTCGGGGTGGTGAAATTACGGGGTATGAGGGAAATGTGTAAATTATAGGGTTTATTAAAACGTAGGCGAGCGTGGCTCTCCAGGCGAAACAGATGCAGGATGGCTTGAAGTCAGGCAGCCTGACAAACTGCAGAGCTGCGAGGCAGGGGAATCATTAAGGGACATTTCCCGCAGGGAGGGAGGAAGCAGCCCCGGGGTGCCGACTGGAGCCTCTCCCTCCAGGAGCCCCCGAAGTTTCCCCGAGGAGGTTGATCCCAGCAAACTGGATGAGTGTTCAGCCCTTAAATATCGCTTCCCTTCTCTCCCAGTCCCCGGGCAGTCCGAGGGGTTTCCCCCTTCTCTCCCCACCCGGCCACAGACCCTTCCTCGGAGGCGATGATTTATTTAGGCTGCAGCGTAATTCTCAGTTTATAGTTTGGCTTCTCCGATATTAACCTCAACTGCTTTTATGTGAATCTCAGGGATGATGAAGGGACTTTCTGCGGCAGGAGAGAGCTCTCAGAAGGACCTTGAGGTTTGGGCACTGAAACTCCCTTTTCCTTTTTTCCCTCGCTACGGGGAAGAGCAAAGTGGCGAGAAACAGGGCTGGGATGTGGATGCAGAGTGGGGAGTGGAGAAAAAAACCCTGGATGAGGTGGTCTTGGCGCTGCCCTGGCTCCCAGCCTGCAGCAGGGAGATGGAAGTGCATCAAGCAGGCTGAGACCCTCCCAGGAGGCTGAGGGATCACGGCAGGAACCTTTCCAGCTTTCCCCGAGGTCAGCTGGAGCACTGATATCTTCTCCTGGGCAGGGCAGAGACACATCCTGCATCTCTCAGGAGCTGCTGTCACCCTGCCAGGGAAAGGACGAATGTCCGGCGCTTCCTACTCCTCTCATTATGGGACCTGCTGGGAAGAGATCCCGTAACGGGAATCCTGGGGGTGTCCCCTCACCGCTCTCGTTTCGACACCTCTCGGGCCTGGTGAAGCCTTTATTCATTCTGTTTGGGTTTTCTGTTTGTTTTGGAGGGTGTCAGCAGCCCAAAGCAGACAGAGGTTAACAAAGGAAAGCGTTAGTTACTAATCCCCTCCGTTCGAGGAAAATAAAACGCAGTCATAAAAGGAGTAATTAAGGAGGGTGCTGAAGGATTCATTCAGCTCTTGTCTTCGAGAGATTGGTTGGGGGATCTCAACCAGCCTGGTTGTTTTACCACAACGTGACTTCATCCCCTGCTGCTTCTCGGGCTGCGAAATGGGGAGGAAGGCTGCCCACACCTCCCTCCCCTGTCAGCCCAAGCCTTTCTTGGTTTTACGGTGCTGGTTATCAGTCCTGGCTCTCGATTTGTGTCCTGCAAACTCATCTGTAAGCTCAGCTGTCATTTTTTCCTCCCTCCCTCCCTCTTAATTATTTTTTTATTTGTTTGTTTCTAGCCACAACATTCATTTAAGAGAAACACACGGACTAGGAAATGGTCCTGCAAACTCATCTGTAAGCTCAGCTGTCATTTTTCCTCTCTCCTTTTAAAAATTTTATATTTGTTTGTTTCTAGCCACTACGTTAATTTAGGAGGAACACATGGGGTGGGAAATGGTTCTTAGGCAGCTTTGGAAGCAGTGAGTGGAAGCTGAGACAGGTCTGGGTAGGAGAGACTGTAAGAGCAGCTGGATTTTACATAAGGATGTGGAAGAGCTCAGACTGAATAGTGGGAACGGGAAAAGAGGCCAAGTCAGCAGGGAACGGGAGGAGAAACCTCCATGAGCTCCACTCCTCCTCTAGGGAAGTCCTTGCTCTGGACAGATGCAGGAATTGGTGAGAGGTTTCTCCTCTGACTCAGTGAAGTTTTGTAGCTGAAATGCCTTTGAAAGACAAGGAGATTTGCAAATAAAGGACTGTCAAAATCAGCTCTTCAGCTCAGCTTTGCCTCCTCTCGGAAATAGGGATGGGAGTCCAAAGAGGCCGAATGGAAACGTGCCTGATGTGATGTGGGGAGAGCTTATGAACTCAACAGTTGTGTTCTCAGCGCAGAGAGGGGGCTTTTGTGCTGCTCGATATTTCAGCAAAAGCTGAGGAGGAAATGAAGCAAACCCGTCTGCATTTCCAGAGGGAATTCTGCAGAGTGCAGGCTGGAAATATCTCTCTCTTTTCCCTTGGACTCGGTGGCTATTTTTATGTTACCTTGGATCATGGTCCTGGGTTCTTGGACTGCTCATTCTGGGGTGCTATTCGTTCTAAAAATAGACAGAAAATTCTATTCCTGGTAGTTTTTTTTCTATTTTTGACTGTTGGCTTCTTTTTATTTTATTGAGGGTTTGGTGGTTTGGTTGTTTTGCTTTTTTTTTTTTGAGCCAGTGAGGTCACCTTTTCTCTTTTTCTGAGGGGAAGGAGACCTTTGCATCAACGCCTCTCCTTTGCCTCGGCGCTTATCTCACCCATACATAACTGTCCCAGTGCTCCACTGATTTCCGAGCCACTCATCCCTCGGTGGGGAGGACCAGGTCCATGTGTTTGGGAACAGCAGGACAGCTGGGCAGGCAGTAGCTATCAAGTGTGAGGGTGATTAACTGGATGGAGGCCTCCAGGCTGGAGCAGGGCTGTGAGGATGGCAGAAGACAAGTGTCAAGTGTTGGCTCTCAGCTGTGCGTGGAGCTCGTGTTGTTCCATGATCTAATGCCCAGCCAGCCCCTCGTGCTCGGCTCCATGTCCCCCAGCTAACGAGCTAAACAAAGCCAAGGTGCCAGCTGAAGTCTCCGGTTAAAATTGTCCTCTCAGAGCCTTAACCACTCGTGTAGGGGATATTCCTGACTGATGGGAAGAGTGCAAAAGGCAGGGGGTGTGCGGTGATAAAACAGGATTTATCCGGAGGGAGGGAGATCCTGCCTTGCTACCGAGCAGCTCCGAGCTGCTGCTGCTCAAGTCAAGTGCCTTGGACTGATGCCTGTGCTCTCTGCTTCCCTGGGCTGCTCCTGCTGCACGTGGATCCATCAGGATCTGCCTGTTCCCACTCCTGGCCCATCCATGTCCAGAAGAAAGGAAAAGTCCCAAAACTCACCGGTGGTTTCTCACTTCTGTCGCCTGCCTTTGAAGTTGCTGCATTGCGATCATGGAGGTCACGTTTGCTGGGATGGTTTGTGGGTTCAGGGTGTCTCAGCCCCAGATGTGTTGCCACAATTTTTTGCTCCCCTGGTTTCCACCTGGGGAGCTTCTGCCTGGTTGAGGAGGAGCTGGAGGGGTGTGAGATTCACCATCCCAGAGCCAAACCAGTGACACAAACTGGGCACCAGCGTGAGCGCTGTGTTTACAGCATGTGTTCACCAAAATGGGTATTCACCACATATTTCATCCCTAAAAATGCCTCAGGCTGTCGAAATGATCCTGATCTCTGTGGAAATGAGCAATGCATCTCTCTGCTGTCTGCTGCTGTGCCTCCAGTTCCTCCTGCAGCCCCTTGGGACTCAACATCTATTTCAGATCCGAAGACAGAACAGACTCTGAAGGGTTTTATTGCGTGATGCACGAAGGACGGATTGAGAATTCCCAGCCGAGGATCAGCAGAGGTGAAAATGAAGCAAAACTGAAGCAGGGGAGGGATTGGTACTGGTGGGATATCAGTGACAGTGGAACTGGCTTTTCCATCTGAAAGGAAGAGCAAGGATTTAGGAAGGGAAGAGGTCTACGAGTCCACTGTGGGAGAGCAGAGGCTGAAAGGAGGCCCCAGCATGAATTCTTCCCTTCCCACTAACCTGGAGCATTTTCTCTATTCTGGACAGAACGTGATACTCTCTCAGGAGTGACCCTGCTGACCTCCCTCCTCCTGATAGGATGGCGAGTAAGTGAGCACAAAATAAACGGCACCAAATAGACCTTTTCAAAGAGAACAGGGGAAATAAATCAGGTTATTCTGGTGCGGCATTGACAGCACGTCAAAACAACTCCCCAAAGCGTGAAACTTGGCTGGGGAATGGTAATTCCACTGCCATGATCCTCACATGCCAGATGTATGGCTTATCATCGTGTCTGGCTGGCTGTCTACCTGGCTGCCTACCTGCTGGTCCCGCAGGATCCAGGCTCTGGGCACACAGCAGTTATTTATGAGCTTCTCTCCCATTCCGGAGCAAAAAGTGGGGTCTGGATGGGTGAGGATTACTCAGGGAGGAAAGTCTGTGAGAATGTAATAGTTGGTGAGTCCATGTGGCAAAACGATCTGCTGGCCAATGGCACGTTGGAAGGATGGTTATATGTTATTTATATTTTATTTACAGAAGCCCTGTGGTCTTGCTGAGGCTCATCAGGCAAGTGGGCAGTAGCAAACCCTAATGGAAGCTGCACACTCAGCCTGGTGAATTATTGCATTATCCAGGCTTGTATTACCCAGAGCACCTTTCCAGCTTTCCAAAGGGCAGCGACACGCAGATCTAGAGCTCGTCCTGCCAAAAAAACCCAAACAAACCCACATTGCATTATATTCTGTGGAGCCCCAGCCTTCACCACATACACAGAAAATCACTGCTTGCTAATTCCGCCAGGAAACTGGGAAACGGAATCCAAACGTGAGGGATTCCTCGCAGGCTCTGAGCATCGATCTGTGCTGATCAGGAGGAGCTGACGAACGAGGTGGAAAACCCCAAGAGAGCTCCACACCCTCTCCTCTGTGGCTCCCCGGACACAAATCCCAGGACTTGCCGTGTGCAGGAGCCTTCGAGAGGGAATGCAGTTGTGGATTTCATGCCTGTGAGCTTCACGTTTACCCCAGCAGGAGCAGAATAAAGAAGGCTTAGAAACGCTGCTGAAGTTAGTTAGTCTGTTGGAACATTCCTGGAGATCTCTGTAAGCCCAGAAAAACTGCAGAAAATTATCCTCCGCAGTAATTTCCAGGGCTAAAAGCTGAGCTCACTTCCAGGAGTGCAGCTGCTGTAAATTGCTGCTAATTAGCAGAAGTCTGAGTAATTTGGGGAGTTTGGCATTTGTGTGCTTGTTTGTTTTGCTCTTCGGAGGATTAGGGGGAAATGGATCTGTGCTGCACATTGGATGTGGGAGCAGGAGGGGACAGCAAACTGCTCTGTCATTTTACAGATAGGTAATCGTTCAAAATGGGTCAAAATCGCACAGAGGTCTTGGCATTTTCTGTCTGAGACCCTGGAATTTTACTAGGAGGGGGAATCAGGGGTGTGGTGCCAGTTTTGGAGCAGATTTCCTGCCTGTGCAGAGCCTGTTTGAGCAGTGGAGCTCAGGACACAGACCTGAGCACACACCCTGTGATCCCAAGCAGAGCCACCATCAATCCTGTCCGAAATCCATCGGGAATTTTGTGTTTCTGGAGGTGATCTTGGAGCTGTACCTTCTTCAGGTGGGGAACTGTAGGGGTCTGAAGGGACTTTAAACAAAACCGCTGCTGTTGGTGAGAGGTAGAGGAGATATGATCACCAGAAGAGCTCAGATCAGGCAGGAATCCATAAACTATCCCTGATCCACAGGTATTGGTTTTGTCTGGAATGAAATTTAGCGATTTAGGGCTGAGCTATGCAGGATTCTCTGTCACAGGAGGAGATAAAACACCTTTCTGCTGACTTCAGGTGAGCCTGGGCTAACCAGTGTGGTCTGATGGAGGAGCAGTGAAGAGGGAAGAGTCCTGCAAGACAGGAGCAGAGCCCACATTCCATAATTTCCCATTCCCAGCACTGCCACCTTGTTTATGACCCCAAAATCTCCTCTCACCTTGGTTTATGAGCATCACACTTGGAACGAGAGCAAGGAGAGATGTCCCACCAGGTGTAATTCCTGGCAGTGTCATTCCTGGGTGTAATTCCTGGTGTCTCCTGGAGGATCAGGGAGGGCTGGCAGAGCCTGGGAAGAGCCCACCTGCCTCAAGGAGCACAGGCTCTCCCAATTACAGGTGACCATGGAAGGGCTGCTTAATCCAGAGGGGTCCCCAGCACATCCACCGCATGCTGCAGGCTGTAAAACACTTCCCAACACCCTATAACAAATTTAAGACCCCTCAGTACAAAAGACCAAAAGCCACAAAACCTCGAACACGCAGGAGAGATCAAGGGCATTGCCAGTGTCCTGGGTCCCAGCAGTAGCAGGGAAATTGTGAGGTGAAAATGTCCAGACGGTGTTAGGAAGTGGACCATGGCCCACCCTACAGAGGAAAAGCAAGAAAACCCCACCAGTCCCTGCCAAATCTGACCCGGGGGGAAATTCTTTCTTGAATACAGGCCAAAACCCAAAGTAATTGCATATGTACTCTTTTAAAAATGGATTTTATTTAGGAGAAACACATTGTCATCATCATCCCGTAAACCGCGCCAAACGCCGAGGACTTTCCACGGAAGGAGGAACGGGAAGGCTGAGGAGCTTTGCGGAGATGTTGGGATGAGTGAGGCACCTCCATCCCACACAGCCCCGCTGGTGCTGCAGGGAAGACTCCCTGTGACACCCCAGATTTCCTGGGAAATGAGGAATTATCCCACTGGAGCTGCTTTTTTTTTTTATTTTCCTTGCAGGAGTGAGCGTTGGATGGACGGCTTAGAAGCAATTTCAGTATTCTGAAAGCAAGACAAAGTTTTGGGGAGGATTTCCCCAAAGTCCTCGCCTGAGGATCCCTGCTCAGGGTTGGGACATCCCCCGTGGCTGGTGGAGCGCAAAGCAGCCACTCTGTGCCTGAGATGCAATTCTCCCTGAGGCACGGGGCTTGTAAAAGCCCTAAGTACCACTTAAACCGGACTAACGAGGCTGAAGGACTCGTTCTTCATGCAAATTTGCTTCGGTTTCCTGCAGTCCCGACCCCGTTTCTCTCTTTTCCATCTCTGTTGCCTTCGATTCCTCTCTCTGTGCTCAGTTCAGGCAGCAGTCAGAGCTCTCTCAGGCTGCAGTTTAGCCGAGTCTGTGGAAGCAGATGGATTTTAGAGCGTTTGCCAGGAAGATTTATCCAAATTAGAGCTTCCAGCCTTGCTGATGCAGCCAGTTCGGTGCTCTGGATAGAATTAAGAAGGGCTGGGAGGGAATTGTTTTGCTCCCTCCCCATCCTTTTGCAGAGCTGCGTGATGCTGAAATATCTTATTTTCATCGAGGAGGAGAACACAATGAAATCTCGAAGCGCTTGTCCCACACGATTGGCGACACAAAAGGCATCAAACTGCTCTGGCATCCTACAGATAGGTTCACAGTTCAAAAAAATGGGTCACAGTTCAAAAAATGGATCCAAATCACACGGAGGTCTCGGAATTTTCTGTCTGAGAGCCTGAAATTTTGCCTTTACTAGGAGAGGCAGTCAGGGCTCACATGGCTGGACAGTGGAAAACTCTGAGGTGTGGGATGTGCTGCTGGCCCTGAGACCACAAGTGTAATAAGGACAATTATGCACTAGGGACTGCACAGACACCACTGATCCATTTGGGAATCTTCTGACAGGGATGAGCAGCAGCTCTTACTCCCAGGGCTCCCAAAAACTGTCAGAATTGTGGGTATTTGCATCCCTCTGATATTGGGAAAACATCGAATCCCCTCGCTGTTTTCTCATGACACATGAAAGGAACTGATATTTCCAGGTCTATGGGTGAAACCGGGGGAGACATTTGGGGCTGGAGACTTCCTCAGGGTGAGCTCTCAGCCCTGCAGCTGGGGTGTTTGCCACGGGGAGATTTTTTTTTTTAAATAGGAGGATTTTATTTATATGTATATCTGGAAAGAGCAGGTTAAAATCATGAATCAGCGTTCAGTTAAAAGGTGCATACAGGTTGGTTTTATTTCTTGTGTTGGGCTCGGTGGAGAGAAGAGGAGGTGACATTATTTCCATTCCAAATGACATTTAAATGGAAGGTGAGCTTGAAGCTTTGACAGGACCATGTCCATCCCCACCCTGCAGAGCCAGGGCAGCACAGCTTTCCCTGCTGATGATCTCTGCCTGATTTTTGTGCTCCTTTTGAGTGTGGGAAAGGTTCAGTGAAAAGAAAAATAACCATTTGTTGTTTTTTTTTCCTGAAGTACCCCTGTGAAAATCAGTTCTTACACACAAACCACTGTCCTGCTGGAGATTTTATTTAGGAATAATTGATGTGCTCCTCTTTGTTGCTTTCTGTGAGGGGAAAAGACTGTTAAAGGGTGTGCTCAGGTGCCATCCTGTGTCTGAAGATGATGCGGGGTGCTTTGATTTTAATAAAGCTCAGCTCCTCCAGGTCTCAGCACCTGCTGAGCCTCCAAGCCAGGTCTGGAGACATTTGCTGGGATGTGAATCCCAAATCCCCACGGTGGGACTGGGTTTTGACCTTTTCCCATGGGGCTGAGCCTAGCCAAGCTGTTCCTTCCAAACCCACCCGAGGGAAATCAGACCCAAAAACCATTGGAAGGCAAAAAGAAATGCGAAGAAAAGCAAAGAAACAAAGCTAAACTGGGCAAAAAAAAATTAAAAATCACTGCA
The DNA here is from genome assembly GCA_013397955.1 of Grantiella picta. Classification (NCBI taxonomy): domain Eukaryota; kingdom Metazoa; phylum Chordata; class Aves; order Passeriformes; family Meliphagidae; genus Grantiella; species Grantiella picta. The sequence continues at coordinate 100,488 of VZRM01007293.1, forward strand.
AAACCCTGGGCAGGCACCGATCACCCTGGGCAAGGCTCTGGCCAGAACCAGCCTGGCCGAGCACAGAGCCCGAGCCAGTTGTAGGGGTCAAGCTGATGCTGACACTGAGGCCTTTGATTGTGCTTGATTCATTTCCCTACACCGCTGCTGGGTCAGATGGGCCGTTAATCCCACAGTCCCTTCCCCCTTCCACAGGGCGAAAGAAAAAGGGAAAATGAGAAATAAGTTTAGTGGGAGACTTCCCGGCTCTCTTCAAGGTTTGTGATGCCAGCTGGCCGCAAGCTCTGCGTGTTCAGAAATGCATTTCCTCCTCCTCATTTTGGTTTTTTTGGGGGATTTTATGGGGATTTTTTGGTGGTTTTTTTTTTTCAGTAGCCTGGTGACTGAAATGCATTGGAAGGGGAAAAAAAATCTCGGCTGATGTATGGAGCAGAGTCTGGCGGTGAGGTGTTTTCAGGGGGATCTGGGCTGCCTGGGGAGCTGTGGTGGAAAGGGGAGAGAATGTTGGCATCCTATTTTTTTTTCTAATAGGACGATTTTATTTCTATATATAATAAT
>VZRM01007293.1:124094-134255 GCA_013397955.1 Grantiella picta
ATCTCCCGGCCCTGATGGGATCCGTGGTGGGGGGATTCTGGAGATCTGCCCTTCGAGGGTGAAGATTTTGGGGAAGGGGATGCGAGTTCCTGCTGGTCCTTGTCCTTCTCCTCCGCGGGGAAGAGGAGCAATGCACCTCGCTGTGCTATCTCCATTCCCACGGCGTGTCCTCTCCTTCTCCCCCTGCCCAGATCATCCTGAACTCCATGCACAAGTACCAGCCCCGGCTCCACATCGTGAAAGCGGACGAGAACAACGGCTTCGGCTCCAAGAACACGGCCTTCTGCACGCACGTCTTCCCCGAGACCGCCTTCATCGCCGTCACCTCCTACCAGAACCACAAGGTGAGGGGCTGGGCCGGCCATCCCCCGGCACACCGCAGCCCGCTGCTTCCCTCTGCCCGCTGCTCTTCCTCAGGGCCTCAGGTCCCCTTCCTGCCTCCCTTCTCCTTCCACCCCTTCTTTTTCTTCCCCCTTTTCCTTTTCCCCATCTCCTTCTCCTTTTTCTTTCCTCCCTTCTCCTTTTTCTTTCCCCCTCTTTTTCTTCTCCTGTTCGCCTTTTCCTTCCTTTTCTTCTCTTTTCCCCCTTTCTTTTATTCTCTTTTCCCTCTTCTTTTTGTTTCCCTCCTTCTCCTTTCTTTTTCTCTCCTTCTTTCTCCTGTCCTCGCCCCCCTCTTTTTCTTCTCCTTTCCCCCTCGCCCTTTCATCTCTTTCCCTCTCCCCGTCCTTTTCCTTTCCTCCCTTCTCCCTTCCCTCTCCTCCCATCCCCATCCCATCCCCTCTGTTATTCCTGGCCGCACAAAGCATCCAAACCCAGCGTTGGGGCGAGCCGGGGAGGGCAATGAGCTCACCAGGATGCTTTGCTCACACGGAGACGACCAAGCGAGGAGGAAGTTGGCTTTATCTCCCCCCTCCGCACGGGTCAAAGGCTCCTAATCGGGAGGAGGGAGCGGGCGCTCCCCTCGGCGGCCGGGCGCTGATAACCCGCGGGGGGCTGCGGGCTGGGCAGCCGGGGGGCCCGGCGGGGAAAGGGAGGCTCTGCTCCCGAGATCAGGCGGACAAAGCACCAGAAGAACGGGATGGGTTCGTGTTCTGTCGCAATAGAAATGGGAAGCACGAAAAGAAGGGGAGAGATTGGCGTTGTGCTGGAAGGGAAATGGAAGCAGGAAGAGAGTGGGATGGGTTTGCGTTGTGCTGGAATGGAAAAGGGTCGGGTGGAAGAAGGGCTTTCTTGGGGTTGCTCCACTGATCCCTCTCGTTCCCTGCTCGGTTTTGGGCTTCCTCAGCCAGCGAGGAAGGCAGAGGGCTGAGGGCAGGGTGGTTCTCCACAGAGGAGTTAGGGATGTCTTTCACCAACTGTCCCTTGCCACCTTCTCTAGGGCACAGCCCCGTGAAAACTCAATTTTTTCAGCAAAAAAGCAAATTCCTCTCTTAATCCTCTCTTAATCACTCTTACTATAAACTTGCGCTTGCAGGCAGGTAGGATGGCTCCTTTGTACTCGATATAATAATTGTTTCTCGAACAGAGAAAAGTCATTTAGCACCCCAAAGAAATCCTGGGTGATTTCCTGGAAATGCAAGTTCCTAAACTTGCGTGAAAATATTACGTTTCCTCCATCCATCAGCTGACCAGAAAGATGCAGAGAGCAGAGCTGGGCTGGAGAAGAAGAAGTGCTCCAGCACAACTAGGGAGAAAGGAAAATACTTCCCTGCCCTTTAAAATAGGAGCTGTTGGCACGGCCGGGACAAGCAAACCGAATCCAAATTGAGTCCTTGCCAAATTATGCCTTAAATTATAACTCCGCAGTGGATGCTATAAAATCGAGTTTAACTTCTGCTTGATGGATTTGGAGAAAGAATATAATATTAATAGAAGTGGGAGTTAATAAAACAGGACACGCTGCCTGCTTGAAAGGCATTTCCCGAGGAGAAAACAGACGTGAATGGAGCTGCTCCCCTTTGAAGGAAAATAGGGCTGTTTTATAGGAACAGAAATGATCATGCGAGTAAAACCAAAGCAAAGCAGGAACATGTAAGTACAGTAGTTTGGGAAAACTGCCATGCTAGGAGGAGCAGGGATATTTGATTGTAAATCAGCAACATCTGCGTGATAAGAAATGACATCTGGGTATCTGCCGCTGTCAAAACAGAGGCACTGACAGAGGCAGGAATCCCCCCAGACACACACACACTCCCAGCCCAGCACTCTCGCACCCACCACGACACATTTGACACACCCCACACACATTTTACAGACTCTGACATCCCTCTCTCCCCTCTCCACGCACATTCCTGCCCGTGCTGCTCAGAATCAGGGGGGAGCGAAGGAAGAGTGGCTGTAGCCCCAAGATAAAAACCCGACTGGGAGAGAGAGAGAGCCGTAAAAATAAAGCTGGGGATGATCTTCCCTAAATGGCATCTCCCTACAGGGAAGGGAATCAAATCTGTAGCTTGCCCCGGTGCAGATGGGGAATGATATCGGGGTTTATGCAGATGTTGAGGAGAAATATCCTCCAGCTGAGCTGTGGCACGAGTGGGGTCTTTTCCACCAGTTCAGCTTTCACAGATGAGATGTTGCTTGGAAAACCAGATTTTCTGGCTGCATTTGCCCCTGCCATAAAGGATGGCAGCCCCCCCGATCTGTTGGGCATCCCCAGGTCTCGCTGTCAGTGCCCTGCTTATTTTTTTCCCCATTTTTCTCTCTCACCTCCACCCCTCACCTGTAGCTCATCCCTCATGCAAACTTTCCCATCCATCCCATCCAGCCTCAATATTTTGCACATAGTTTTTTACACCCACCCACACGCAAATTCATCCCTGCATGTGTTTTAGGTTTCAAGAGCTCTGTTAGAGCTGAATTCTACTACAGAATTAATTGTGTGACTCACCCCGAAATGCATTCGAGCTTATAGAAATACCTGCCTGATTCCAGATAGGTCAATTCATTTCAAGAGCACAGCTGCAATCCCAATGCAGGGCTTGTGCTTATTTCCCCTGACATTTTAGACAGCCTGAAAAGATATTTAAGCACCCTGGGATCTCCCTCTCCTCAGCCCTACTCCCCAAAAAGAGGCTTAAGCTATGCAGAGAGTTTTGGTGAAGTTTTCAGGGTGGTTGTCAGCAGCTCCTCCCCCCTCCGCTACTCTTAAAAATACCCCAGAAATATCGAGGTGTTAAAAAAGGTCACATGCACATTTCATTTCCTTGCCTTTTTTGACACAATGGGTGCTTGCAATCAGGTTGATTCCCAAATATTAACTTCCCCCGCAGTTAAGCACCGTTTTGCTGTAGCTTAAATCATGGTGTTGCTGGCTCGTATTTATTAGGTATGAGCTCTCTGCTTAGGACCAGGAAATGAACCCTAATAGACAGAAATAATTAAGGTTCTGCCCTCACGAGGGTTCTTTCAAAAGCAAGAATTCCCAACAATTATTCTCATTAATTTTTACAACCTACTTTCCCCCTTAGCTGGACTTGGGCTTTATATTGGTTCCCCCCCTCAGGATATCCGGTTTTATGCCGATTTTTTTCCCCCACCCTAAGTTATTTAACATTCTTGGGAGCCAAAATTCTTTTAAGGAAACGTTAGCTCCATCTGGGATGTTCCAGACACCCAGCAATGCTGCGTGCACCAGGGCAGAGCAGAGCAGCAGGGCATGGCTGAACACTGGGCTCACCTCTAGATATCTGCTGGGATTTCTGAATATAGGAGTACAGAAAAACCCTAAAAAGACCCCTAAAATCGTGCTGGTGAGTTGGCTGAGTCAGCTGGAGCTCCATCCTGGGGAATTCTGGAGAGGGTCCCTCTGAACATCTTCTTCTTCTTGCTGTGTTTGAGGGAATTGAGCTGGGCAGCTCCTTGTCTTGGGGTGTTTTCTCCTCAGAGCTCCATTTTCCTTGTCTTTTGCTGCAGGTGGCCAACTCCACCACTTCAGCAGTGGCCACCAGTGTGGTGGCCTGGCTGGCATCTCTTGGAGTTGCTCTGTCCAGTCCCTCCTCAGTCTTCCCAGCTCTCTGGCTCTCCTTAGCGAGGGCAGACTCTTCTCCCCCAAGACAGGGCTCCCTGGGGTTCAGCAAGGTGACACCAAGGAGCTCCTCTTCGTCACCAGCCCTGGTGGCTTCTGTGCAGCCCTGGGGCACCTGAGCACGGCCCTGAGCTGCTGCTCTCTCTCTGGGGCTCCTCACATCTCTGCTCTCCAATCCTTCGTGCTGTTCCAGCCCTCGGTGGCACAGTGCTTCCTTCCAGAGTCCTGTGTCCTTCACAGCCTGTGGCTGAGCCACTCTCTGTCCCCAGTGTTGTCCCTGGCAGCCCTGGGGTGGGGTGCTCAGCCAGCCCCGAGCCCCCAGACCCTTTTGTGCCTCTCCCCCTCTGTATCCAGCACCATTCCAGCCTGCAGCCTCCCCTCCTTCCCAACACACAGCGCACGGTCTGGCTCTTCCCATCCTTCCTGCTCGCGTCCCAGTTCAGCCAGCAGCCTCCTCAGTGAGCCCCTCTGTCTCACCCCAGTCCTCCACCAGCCTCCCAGTCCCTCCCATTTCCCTCACTGCCTTTGGGTTCGGCATCTCCCCTCTGCCAGCAGCTCCCCCTCTCCTCCCTTCTCCCAGCCTTTGCCTCGGGATCCAAATCCATCCAGCTCCTCTCTTGGCCCAGCTGGCACCTTGTCTTCATCTCTTCCCTTCCCACTCCTCTGGTTTGGCTTCCTCCTCCATCCTGCCTTGGTTTCCACCTGGGATGTACGTGAGAGTGTGAAAGAAAAAGCCTCTGTGTTCTCCAGCACTGCCAGCTGCAGCGGTGCCAGGGGTGGTCCTGTGCCACTTGGTCACTCTGTGTCACCCTGAGCAGAGCCACAGCCACCTGCAGGGCAGGGAGAACACTATTCCCGAGCTCCATGAGCACTCTGCTCAAGGGTGATCACCTGCACCTCTTCAGCACTCAAAGGTGATTTTTTCCCCCCTCTTTTAAGTTCTCCAAGTGGTGCAGATCTGAGGGAGAACCCAGAAACTAAGGATCCACAGAACATGAAGTCCCTTTTCCAGAATTCCCAACCTTTTGGACAGTTTCAGAGGAGTCCAAAGAGTTCAGGGCATTGTGTTTTCCCTTAGCTTAAGTGTTCAAATAACCCCTGTTGATAGTGAAAGGAGTTGACAGCAAAATAAGTAAATAAAATGGAGCCCAGGGCACCTGGTGTGGAGCACATCATCCCTTAACAAAGTTTTAACTTTACTTCGACTTCTAAAATGAGAAGTAATTGAGAAAAAATCTTATCATGGCAAGTTCTTGACAAAAAATAACATTAAGTGTAAAGTTTGATTTTGGCTGTAATGATATTCATGAGCTCTCAGGCACAAATCCCCATAAAAATACCTGTCTGTGGAAAAGGGAAAAAAGAGTAAAGCATTTTTCCTCGACCTAACTAGATGAAAAACTAAATTTTCTCATGCTGGAGCTGAGGATACTGTTGGAAAGGTCTCAGCAGAAGCATTTTGTGGCCAATTAGCCCAGAGAAAGGAGAACAGAGGAGCAGCACAGGGATTCCATCAGGAGCTGTCGCTTCCCGTTAAAGTGCAGATGAACCCATAGGTCAGACAAACCCTGAAAAGTGGCGATCTGGGATGCTTCACCCTGCAAAGCTTTTGTCTCCAAGGCTCCTTGGCAGCTTCAGCATTCAATGGTCAGCTTTGCCATGGGTTTCCTTCAGTAACAAATACCCAAACAAAGCCCTACAGTTTTATGGAACCTGGGCTGTTTAATTCAGCCCTGGGCACTGTGGCTTAACGACCTCGCAGGACGTTGTATTTTGGTTTATTTTTCATGAGGTAATTGTCATTTGACTTTCTGACAGCTTTTCTTCTCTCCCCCCTGCCCCCCCATGAGTTATAGTCAATTAAACTCAGTTTTGCTATGGCAAAGCTGGTCCAGAAGAAGGTTCTTTCCACCCCTGCGTTTGCTTTTCCACCTCTGAAATAGTTTGGGAGTCAGGCAAAAAGCGGCCAAACAAAATATCTCCTGTGGGTTGTTTGCTAAAGCAGGGATCCACCGACTTTTCCTCTGTTTTCTAGTTTGTTGTGTACAGGTTTGTTAAATCTGGCTTGGATTCTCCTGGCTTGGTGGTGGTTGATGCCACGAGTTATCACGCAGGGAAACTTTGTTCTGGAAGCTCCAATGCATTTGAAGTACACCAGAAATCTGAGAATTAATTCAAAACCTTGTGTAGCCGCTGGTGTTTAGCTGCTTTCAAACTCCAGCAGATCCCTCATTTTAAGGAGGCAGAAGTTGGCCAGGATTCACTCGGGGCTTTTGGCCACCAGCTTTGCTTGTATGCTCCTGATGTGGCTTTAGGGGACTTCTCCGCTCCTAAATCAACACATCTGCAACATTGAGGCCCCATTTTGACATTTTGGCTGATATTTCGTGCGTGATTAAAAGCCTGAAGAATCAAACAGAGCATTCAACTGAGGCTCTCTCTCAACGAGAGGCTGGAGCTCTGCTGGCTCCTCCTCCAGTGCCCAGAGAGCGCTGGGGACCTGTGGGGGCACTGCCACCCACCCCAGTGCCCTCTGGCAGTGCCTTGATTCCAGCAGGGAGCCCAGGCTCCCGGAGCAGGCGCCTCGGTCAGGTTGGGATGAATCCGACCCTTTGTGCCTCGGTGCGCCGCTGCCAATCCTGTAAATCCTCGCTCCGTGAAGGACTTCGCTTATGTGAGCAAATATTGCCATTGGGGTCGGCCAGGGAGGACAACTCCTACATTTACAGGGCTTCGGGAACATTGGAAAATGGTGAATAATGCCTATTATTCATTCTAGAAGAGCCACCACCTTCGAACCCGATAGGCTTTGCAAAATACACAGCTGGTTGTGTAAGGATTCGGGGCTTTTAATTACAAAACGAGCCTCTGTTTTATCGCTAGAGAATGGCTCAACTGGCAAATCGACCCCAAAAAGATTGTTTGTTTACCCTTCTCTTTGAAATCTGAAATGAGGGACCAAAAAAAAAAAAAAAAGGTGCAAAGGGCTGGTTTATGTGCTGAGTATGGTCACGATTTAATGGGAATGCCCGTGGGGAAAAATGGGATAAGGGTGGCTGGGGGGCCCTGTGAGAGATTTGGGGCTGAATGAGGCAAAAATGGCAAATAAACAAACGGCCCGTGGAAAAAAAACATGCAGAAAGACAAGAAAAGAGCAAAATAATCTGGTGGTGCATCCACCTGGCGAGGTTTGCTATTGACACTGGGCGAGCCAGATTTTCCTCTCTGGATTTTGGCAGGGAGGTGGGCCCGGTTGTTTGTGCCTGACTTGGTGGACATGAACCTCCCTCTGTTCTCCCTCCATGAATCCCCAGCTCTTTCCTTCCCCTTGGCCTGCTTTCAACGGGAAGGAAGGACAGGTTTTCCATAAAATGTGGCTAAAGCGTGAAGTTCCTCCAGTGGCAAACACAGGGTTGTGTCTCATCCTGGGCAAGGGTCTCTCCTGAATCCTTGCTGAGAGCTCAGACTGCCAGGCAGGGATGGAAAAAAGAGGAAAAAAAAGGAACTTTTCCCTCTTCTGCCCAAATTTGAGGGCTTTGCAGCAATATCGCACCTGAGCCAGGCTCAGTGGTGTTCTGTCAAGGCATCAAATTTGGCATCAATTTTACAAGATCCACAGGGCAGCCAAGGGTGCTGCTGGTCCACAATATTGGCTCAAATGCCAACCCCTGCTCAGCAAAGCCCTCAGGAGAAGCAGTGCAGGAATGGATTGAACCTCTTGGAGCAGCACAGTCCTTTTGGGGAAGGTCTGTTCTGTCCAGAAGCTGCTTGAAATGTGAAATTTAGGTGTTTTAAGAGGACCAAAGTTGAGTCTGAGGGGATTCATCCCACCAAACTTGAAGGTAGCTCACTTAGTGAGCAAACTGGAATTAATGGGGATATGAATAATCCTCCAGGGATGGTCACAGGTGAAGTTGCCCTCCAAGTAATTTAGGTAATAAATTTAGTGCTCACAGGTGAGGGGCAGGATGGGCAATGCAGAGCACCTGGAGCACATTCAGCTGGTCTGGAACACCCAAAGGGTGAGGTTTGGGGGTCTGGGAGAGAGGTGCATGGTGTGAGAGGTGGGGTTTTGATCTTGAGTGTGCATTGATGGGGAAATGCACGTTGGGATTTGTTCAGACCATGCAGCTTCCACCCCTGGTCCTCTGGGCAGTGAAACAAAGAGAAAGAACTTTCAGAAAGCAGATTTTCTCCGGAGGCAAGTGTGTGTGTGTGCAGTGCTAGTGCTGGTTATGGGACAAGCCTGGGAGGAACCAGAGGTTGTTGATGGGAGATATTTTTCCCGTGGAGCCTTCTAGGGAAAGGCCTGAGCTGAGGGATGACTGGAGCTCCTCCAAGCTGGATTTTCCCTCCCATCCCTCCTGCCTTGGGTTTCAGATCCCCTGTTATCCCCTCTCTCCTCCTGACCCCGTTGTGTTTGCTCCCTTGCAGATCACCCAGCTGAAGATTGAGAACAACCCCTTCGCCAAAGGCTTCCGTGGCAGTGATGACATGGAGCTGCACAGGATGTCCAGGATGCAGAGGTAACACCCTCCTGGGGACCCTCCAGGGCCACCAGAGCCACCTGGGCTTGGCTTGGCATGTCCCTCACGGCTCGGACTAAACAGGGCGTGGTGCCACTCCCTTCCTTGGCATCGATGTGGGTGTTTTATATCAGGTTGTTGAAATACTCCCAGGACGTGGGGGCAAAATCCTGGATTTTCCCCTCCCAGGGGAATTCCTTCATTTCTGGGTTGGAGAGGCAGGACCTCACTTGTGGGATGCTGTCTTGGCCACAGGGACCTCACACTTCTTTTTGACATGTCCCCATCCAGAACAACCACTAGCTTTGTGCTAAATCTTCCTCTCTGAGGCTGCTAAGGTGGATGTAGACTCGTTAAAAACTTGGATTAGCTGGGAGAAACTGTGACCCCCCCAGGTGACTGTGGAAGAATTCCCAAGTATTCTTTTCTCCCAGGTGACTGTGCTTTAAAGACCAAGCTCCCAGCCTTGTTTTGGGAGTAGGTTTTTCAACTTTCTCCTTTCCAAGGCATCCCGTGTTGGTTTTTTCTCATCTTATTTCCCAGAAAAAAAAAGTTTAAAAGTCTGTCTGGGTAGAATGTCATTCAGGAGTGATGTGAAGCCTTTCAGCAGCAGACGATTTAATCGAAAAAGAAATAACCACCTCTGCTGCTGCCCCTGGATATGGTGGTGTGTTGTCCTGTGTTGTGTTGTTGCTGGCTCTGGAGGGGCTTTGGCAGGAGGGAAGTGTTTGCCTGCTCGGTTCTGGATGTGCAGAGCAGCAGCAGAGGTGTGGTGGGTTCAGGTTGAAGAAGGAAAGGTTAGAAAACGTTGGGATCTCCAGGGCCAGGTGGCTGAGGAGACCTTTTCGAAGCTCCGGTTTGGCTTAAGCACTTAAGCTGAAAACCGAGCCTGAATCTTGTTTGAAAATCCTGTTTAATGTCCTTTTCTAAATGTCAGGTCCTGCTGGTAATTAACTTCATGCCTTTCACTTCTCTTGGAACTTCGTCCGTGTGTCAAGCTGCTTCCTGGTGCAAATGTTTTGCAGGAATGGTGCCATACCCACGATTTTAACTCAGACAGATGGAGATTCTCAATAGAGCGTTTTCCAGGAGGGGAGGAGAGACTCAGACCTGCTTTCCTCTGGGTCCAGATTTTTGTCCTCCTGCTTTGGGACTTTCTGATGGGAGCGATTTTTCCCCCTGCCCACCCAGGAGGCAGCTGTAGGTGGTCACTGCTGGTTGCTGGTTGCTGACCTGAGCTTGGCTCCCCTTAGCCAGGAAAACGGTGCTGTCAGGCACCAAATAATTCCTGCAATCCCCAAAACACGCCCAGAACCCTCCTCAGACCGGGCAAACGCTCTCCTGTGTACAAACACAGTCAGGCTCAGCCCCAGAAAAGCCAAGCTATATGTATAAAAAAGGCATATGTGACCCTTAATCTGCTCCATCTAAATCATCTCCGTGGCCTCCTGAATGTGCTCTGTGTTCCTTTTCTGCCTTTTCCAACAGATCCTGGCATGATCTGCCAATATTTATTTATTTATGGCTGCACCACCACTTGGAATAACTCCCCCCAGCCCATGCCAGGCTCCCAGTTTGACTGGAACTTGAGTAATGATGTTGTCCCCTTTT
>VZRM01007293.1:134276-153874 GCA_013397955.1 Grantiella picta
TGCTGCCAAACCCCCCTTTCATGACAGCCAGGGGAAAGATCTGAAGGTTCGGATTCACGGTGGGGATTTCTGGAGAGGGAGGGAGGAGGAGGAGGAGGAACAGGCAGGACTCTCAGGAAGGGCTCTGTGCCATGGGAAGAGCATGGCACGGAGCCACGCTGAGCCAGGGCTAAAAATTCCTTGGCATTTCGACTTTGGGGCTGCGGTCGCCGATCCAGGGAACAGAAATATATAAATACACCCCCTCGGGGCTGGAAGGGTTAAAATCGTTGCCTTTCCCGGATAATTTCTGATGTTCATTTTAATAACTTAGCAGAGGAATGACTGTGTGTTTTCACAAAGATGGCATTTTTTTTGTGTTTTTTTAAGGGTGGGCAGGAGAAGATGATTATGGTAGAAGAAAGGCCCATTCAAGGTTGAAAATATGCGCCCACCTTTGTGGGTTTTTTATGTAGATATATGAATATACGCAAAATTATATATGAAAATATATAAAACCATATATAAAATCAGTTATATATATAAATAAATGGTAGCTATAAAAAATAGGTTGTGTCTGTGAGATAAAGAACCATTCAGGATGGAGAACGTTGCAGAACTATGCCCTGCCTTTTGTGGGTTTATAGAGATTTAACATATAAATATCTATTAAAATGCAATTAAATTTATATCTCATATATTTTAACATATAAATGCATGTTTATGACGTTGTTTCCCAAGGATGGACCAGTCAGTCTGTCCTGGTTTTAGGGGAATGATGTCCATTTATGCCCTTGGAGAATATGCTGGGATGTATTTTTAGTGTTGTTGGTTCATTATGAAAAAAGGAGCTGGAAAAAAAAAATCCCCATTTTTATAACAGGGCACAGCCTTTTGTATTGGAAATTGCTGCCCTGACATTCACCATCGCTCTCCACAATTTTCTTCTTTCCAAGGCTTCCCATGTTGGTTTTTTTCCCTCTGATTTCCCATGAAAAAAGTTAAAAAATCTGTCCAGGTAGAACTTCATTCAGGAGTGATGTGAAGCCTNGCCAGGGGAAAGATCTGAAGGTTCGGATTCACGGTGGGGATTTCTGGAGAGGGAGGGAGGAGGAGGAGGAGGAACAGGCAGGACTCTCAGGAAGGGCTCTGTGCCATGGGAAGAGCATGGCACGGAGCCACGCTGAGCCAGGGCTAAAAATTCCTTGGCATTTCGACTTTGGGGCTGCGGTCGCCGATCCAGGGAACAGAAATATATAAATACACCCCCTCGGGGCTGGAAGGGTTAAAATCGTTGCCTTTCCCGGATAATTTCTGATGTTCATTTTAATAACTTAGCAGAGGAATGACTGTGTGTTTTCACAAAGATGGCATNGGGGAATGATGTCCATTTATGCCCTTGGAGAATATGCTGGGATGTATTTTTAGTGTTGTTGGTTCATTATGAAAAAAGGAGCTGGAAAAAAAAAATCCCCATTTTTATAACAGGGCACAGCCTTTTGTATTGGAAATTGCTGCCCTGACATTCACCATCGCTCTCCACAATTTTCTCCTTTCCAAGGCTTCCCATGTTGGTTTTTTTCCCTCTGATTTCCCATGAAAAAAGTTAAAAAATCTGTCCAGGTAGAACTTCATTCAGGAGTGATGTGAAGCCTTTCAGCCCCTGATGATTTCATTGAAAAAGAGGAGCCACGAGCTCCAGAGAGATCCAAATTCCAGTGAATATTCATTTTCCCCTCACTGCCCTTCTTTCCTGAGAGATGATTTTCACACAGGATGTCTCTAGCAGCTTCTTTGGCAGGATGGGCACACTGGGAAGGAGAGGTTTTTCAAAGTTTTCAAGTTTCTGAACATGGGATTGAGCTTTGGTATTTTCTTGATTAGGGAGAAAAAAACCCCAAAACCATTAAATAGAAAGGAAAATGCGGAGACGGATGCAAATTTTACCATATGGCAGTGTGGTCATGCTGTAGTTTAAAACCAGAAATCAGGTAAAAATAACGTCGTCGTGATGGTGGGAATTTTAGCTGAATGATTCATTTTGGATCTCTTGCCCCTCTGTGCTGTAAAAATCCTTTTTGTCTCCACTTGGAGCTTCTGCCTGTGCTGAGGGGAATTTGGTGTGGAGTGCAGGAGCAAAACACGTGGCAGGACCCCACAGAGGGTGGAGATCATGCACAGACAGACTCTGCAGAGCAGAATCCTTCAAATTCTCCACCCATGAGAGTCAGAGCTGTGCTAACAAACCGTGGGGTGATTTGGGCGCTGCGTGCAAGTCACAGCTTTTATGATTTTTAATTTTTTTGTCATCTGTGGCTGCCAAAGGCCAGCAGGGGAGAAGAGTTTGTGGGTCTGGGGCTGGAGCAGTGTGAGGGAGCAATTCTGGTCAACCCCGTGACCAATTCTTGCTGCTCATCCGCAGTTCCCATTGTCTGTGGTGGTTATGATGGAGGCTGAGGAGCTTCTGAAAGTCTTGGATTATTTTGTGTTCAAATTAATGCAGTTTGAAGCTTCTTACTGGGAAGACTTTAGAGGGAGACGACGATGCCATGAAATGGTGGCTCTTGGCTGCCTCAATGGGTTCTCTGAGCCCTTGAGAAGTGACAAAAATATCCAGAATGATGACAGGGAAGAGTGGCAGGGGACTCTGACGTCGTGGCTGTGTTTTCTCCGTCAAGGATCACGAGCCACACTTTGCTGCCTTTGGCGTGGATCCACAGCAATCTCGTTGGCTCCGAAGGAATATTCCAAAGATTCCCATGTGTCACGGAGAACAGGAGCAGGGCCAGGCACAGGGGACACCAAATCAGCCCCGTGAGTCAGAGCTGGCGTGACAGGGATGACAGTGCATTTTGGGGTGCCAGCAGGAGAAACGGAGGAGCCTCTGGGCTCCGAAGGATTGCATTCCCTGGAATTCCAACATCCTGTTGGACTGGCAGGCACCAGGCTGACTCCTGCAAGTCAGTCTGCTGCAAACAACCTCCTTCTTCTTGTGTCTTCTCATTGCGTCTTTAATCCACTTCTATTTCCCAGCTTCTGTCACTGAAACCTCCCCAGGAGTCACTCCTGGTCTGAAAGGTCTTCAGTGTGAGGCTTGGAGTTGTAATATCTGCTGGGGAGAGAATGCTTTGCTCCAGCAAACATCGCTGAGGACATTTTCCTGGTCAAAGCCCCGGTGGAAATTACAGGCTTGAAATGGGTTCTGTAGGATTTGAGGGAATGCAGATGAAATCCAAGATGAAGCTGGGCAGACCTCACTTGTTCACAGCTCTTTTGAAGTGAGAAAGCCACTCCAGGAACACAGGGCAGCCGCAGTTTGTGTCACTGACCCTGCTTTGGGGGATCTGCCCAGCAGGGTTTGATCAGCAGCAGCTCAGCCCAGCACGAAGGTTCTGCCTCTTGCCCACATCCATCCTCCATCTCCTCTTGTGCTCCTCTTACCCCAACGTAACAGCAGTAATTTTCTGCAGAAATCTCCTTTTTATTTGCCTGATGAGGGGAGCTCTTGCTCACTGCCTGGTTCTTTTCATTGCTGGCTCTGGGGTTGTTGCAGGGATGTCTTTGGGCTGCACTGCTCAGAGGAGTGGATAACAGACCTTGGGATTATCACGGAATGGTTTGGGGTAAAGGGACCTTAAAGCCCATGCAGTTCCACCCCCTGCTATGGGCAGGGACAACTTCCACTGTCCCAGGCTGCTCCAAGCCCTGTCCAGCCTGGCCTTGGACACTTCCAGGGATCCAGGGGCAGCCACAGCTTCTCTGGGCACCCTGTGTCAGGGCCTGCCCACCCTCACTGGGAAGGAATCATTCCTAATATCCAATCTAAACTTCCTCTCTGTCAGCATGAAGACATCTCCCCTTGTCCTGCTCCTCCAGACCCTTGTAAATAGTCTCTCTCCAACTTTCTTGAAGGTCACCCTGAAACCTTCTCTTTTCCAGAGAGAAATTCCAATCCCAGCTGTCCCAGCCTTTCCTCCCAGCAGAGCTGCTCCATCCTTTTGATCACCTTGGTGCTTCCTGTGGACTCTCCAGCAGCTCCAGGTCCTTCCCGGAGTGTTGGGATCCCTGAGCTGGAGGCATTGGGATCTCATTGGGGTCTCACCCGAGCAGGGCAGAGAGGCAGAATCCCCCCTTTCATGGCGCTGGGGATGCAGCCCAGGAGGTTTTTTGGGTGCCAGAGCAGGTCCAGCTCTCACCACCAGCACCCCCAAGTCCTTTTCCCCAGAGCTGAACCAATCTGTTCATCCCAGCCTGGATTGATCCCACGTTTCCCCAGCCCAGCTGCAGCACCAGCACTTGTCTTTGTTCATCTGCCCGAGATTCCCATGCACACAGCCAGGCCAGGGATATCAGACCCCCTCAGGTCCTGGCAGGAATGTCAGGACATCTGATGTGCTGGAGGAGAACGGGGCAGTGAACAGACTCCCAAATTTCTCAGTGGACGTTTTGATTTGTGTTCCTGCACATCCAGTCTGGGATATTATTCCCTGTGGAGAGAGGGGTCATGGTTTTAACCAGAGGCTGAGACTGCAGGAAGTCCTCAGCAATTCCTCTCCTACCACGTCCTTTCCTGCTGCACTTTATCCACTTCCAGACAGCCTCTTGAGAGTGGTTCAATTTTATTTCAATATAAAATTGAAATGAATGCACGCTGACAATTGGTTTTGTTTTGTTTTCCTGGGAGATGGTCTGTTCATTCCAGTCACTTTTTGTTTTTTCTCCTCTTCCTTTTTCTGTGTCAGTTATGGCTAACTTCCACTTCTTCCCTCCTCTCGAGCCTCAGCAGGAAGGACAACAATTGGTAGCCTGGGAATTAAAAACCCCAAAGCCGTGGAGTTGTGTTTGCACATCTGGAATTGGGGGTTGACTCTGTGCTGGGTTGAGGGGACAGGACTGATGGGGTGACAAACATTTGTCCTTTTGTTGTGACTGCCTAAGGAGGAGTTAAAACCTCCTGGAAATCTGGAAAGACTGGAGGGGAATTGCTGTGCTCAACCTCGGGTCAGATTTTAGGCTGAGAATTGATATTGTGAACAAGATTTAGACAGCTCAGGGGCTTCCAAGGATGCTGTAAAAACATGGGAGTAGCTGACTGAGGAAAATCCTTTTCCATATCATGCTTGACCTTGACCTCCAACAGATCCTTGGGATCTGATCTTTTATAAGTCTTTTGAAGCCTTTTTAGCTTTGGAAATCCTTGGTGTTCATAAGGTTTTGTTGCAGAAATATCGGAAACATTTTCTAAAATAACCAGCAGGAGTTGGATGCTTCAATGCAGGAACTTCCTGGTCCTAAACTGTGATTTTTGAAGAGGTTTTAAAGCAGGTTTTTGTCTGGCAGCTGCATCTTCTCTGCCTTGGCTGGTACAGTAGGTAATTTCAGGTCTGTGTGTGCAAATACATTGAAAAATTATTATTCTCTTGCAATAAGCAAGAGATTTTGCAAGTATAGCAATAAGCAAGAAAGTGAACTGGATGTTGCTCTGTGAAGATCTGTATTTATGATTTTTTGAGTCATTGTTAGTTTGCAGCAATTTCTGGTTCTGAGATTACAAAACCCTCTTGAATTTGCTGGACACAAGTTTGGGGCAAAAGTGATCTTACAAAACTCTGCAGTCCGTCATGGTGAGAGCAGCACTTGGCCAGGGAAAGGGGGAATTTTCATGGGAGGAAATGAGCCTGAGTTCCCCAATTGCACCTGGCAGAGGTGGGATTTGGAAATGCAGGAGGGATTCACTGGTAAGGCCTGATCTGTAGGGTTGGGGTTTTAGGCTGAATTTCTAGTGGAATGTGGATGCTTTTGGGGAAGTTCTGCAGAGCTGTGGGTTTGGGAAACCTCTGGCCAGGTGGGAGTTAAAAACAGAATCCAGACTTCAGATGGTCTTGGGCCTCAGCCCTGATTTCTTTCCTCAAGTTTTAACAAAAATCAAAATATTACACAGCGCCTCGTGCTGTTCCTCCCCGTCCCCCTCTGCTATCTCAATACAGCAACTAAACACTCATTATTAGCCTCCAACTGACTTTAAATAAACCAGTGACAGGTTTTTCCTTGGAAATTCTTTTCCCAATCAATTAAAAAAAAAATTCTAATTTTGCAATTTTTTAATGCAGAAAAAGAAAGTAGCCCATGAACACCCTCATTTCAAATGAACTCACGTTCTGGCCCAGGAGAAACCACTTCTTCCTCGCTGTGTGAACAATTTCCTACTTTGCTTAAGTCAAGATTTAATATTTTTTTTCCCTTCCTATTTTGCTAAAATTTATTTTTGGACAGAAAAATTTCTGGACATGACAGAAACCTGTCATTCTAATTAATTTTAGCCCGGGATTACAATCAACTATTTTGGGAATAGTGAGTTTTAGGGGGAAGAAGAAAATTTCATCCATTTTAGTTTGTCCTTCAGCCTTTAAAAATGATAGGTGTGCATTCCACATATTGAGTGGGGTCAGGAAAAAATATAAATATTTTGAGATTTCTGTTGCTTTACAAGATACCAAAGATTTATTTCAGCTCAGCTCCTGTAAGGAAAAATATGTAGAATTACAGAGATAACTGCCTTTGTGAATTGAAAAATATCAAAGTCAAAGAAAGTGAATATTTAGTGAGAAAATACTTTCCTTCGCCTCCCTCCTCCAACAGTTGGTTATTTGGCAAAAATAGCACCCAACATGTTTTGACTGAAATGGAAATATTTCAGTCCGGAGAGAAGTTATTGCGACACCTCCCGGGAATTGCTGCTCGGAAATTCGGTGTCTCCAACCTGTTCCCTCTCCAGCGGGATTCCCAGTTCCTGCTGTGTCCCACAGAACGCCACGGTCCTCTCTTCTGGCCATGGAAATTGTTGTATTCCCTGGGAAATGCGGGCTGGAAGGAATTTGGGATTCAACACACCCTGTGTCCGGGCAGTTTGGGTAAGACAGCTCTTTCATGGCAAGAAAGGAGCTGAGTGTCACCTTGGACACCAGGAGGAATTTGTCACTGGAAGGGTGGTCAGGAATTGGATTGTGCTGCCCATGGAAGTGGCGGAGTCACCATCCCTGGAGGTGTCCAGGGAAGGACTGGGTGTGGCACTCAGGGCTCTGGTTGAGTGGACAAGGTGTTGATCAGAGGATGGAGGTCTCTTCTGACTTTGATGATTCTATGGAAATAGTTTTTAGTCAAGAAAAAAAAATCCCTAATCAGGTTATTAATATTTTCCTGCTCTCAGCTCTCCATTGAAAGAGGAAAATGTTGGATTGGGTGAGAAGTACTTGGGGTGGGAATGGTTCTTCAGGGTTTGGTGGAGCTTTGCACAGCCAGGCTCTGATGGTGAGAATTTATGGTCAGAAACCCCCAAAGAGATCTCAGCCCATCATAGAATCACTGAGGTTGGAAAACACCTCCAGCATTGTGTCCAAAGATTTATCCACCACAGCCAAATCTACCACTAAAAAATGTCCTTAAGAATCACATGATGTTGCACCTTCTCCTCCACCATAGCTCTCCGGTTCCTCCTGGGAAACAAAACAAGGCTTTGTCATTTTTTTGGGAATGGGATGTTGGTTGTGTGGGGCTGAGAAAGATGACCTGGGAGGGCTGGGAGATCCCTTCAAACCCAGGAGATTTGAGGCTCACAGCTCTTGACCTTCCCAAGAAGCCACCAAAACTGGCCTCCAGCAAGAGGTCCTGGGTGGGATGTCAATTTTGGGTGTCCTGTGAATCCCAGCACATATCCTGGCACCCACTTAAATATCCAAGGGACGAACCTCTGCTTCCTCCCAGCCTCTTGTGTTCCTCATGCACAGCCTGGACTTCCCCTCTGAGCCAGCACTGCTTCCAGGGGATGAAACCCCAGCTTTGGAACAGACTTTCCTTGGCCAGTGCCCAGGGTTTGGGAATCTTTCATGGCTCAACCAGAGCGACATTTCTTTGGGTTTGAGCTCCTGGGTGAATTTCCCT
This sequence comes from Grantiella picta, assembly GCA_013397955.1. Classification (NCBI taxonomy): domain Eukaryota; kingdom Metazoa; phylum Chordata; class Aves; order Passeriformes; family Meliphagidae; genus Grantiella; species Grantiella picta. The sequence continues at coordinate 142,194 of VZRM01007293.1, forward strand.
CCCATTCCAGCTGGGTTGCTGATGTTTCTGGCAGCCACCACGGCAGTGGTTTGGACGAAAGCTCCCTGCTGGGGTAGGTTTCTAGAATTGCTATTGTTGAATCTGGTAAATAAGTTCTGAGTTCTGCAGCCACAGGGCCTCTCTGAGGGCTGGAACCGGAGGTTCAGGGCTGCTCCTCTCCATGGAATGGCCAGGTGAGGCTCTGGATGGGATTTCGGGAGCTCTCCTTGCTCCAGCACATTGATTTTGGACAGGTGAGGGTGATACCTCAAAGCCACCTTGGTCCAATGGTTATCGTCTACAAGGAGAAGCCTCGTGTTGGAATCAGCTCTGAGCCTGGTGACATTTTGGGTGACAATTTGAGGTGCTGTACTACCTGATCTTTGTGCATTTTAGAGAGTCTTAGGGTTCAGGAGGAGGTTGTACCACGCCTGGAGTGTCTGAGACCTCCCACTCAACTCCAGTTGTCCCTGCAGAGCAGGAATCATCTCTGGGGTTGCCAGACTGCTGATGTTCTTGGGGAAATGTCTCCAAAAGCACTGTAGGAGCTTTGAGGAGAGGGGATTTCCAGCCAGTGTTGGCAAAGCGTCCTCACTTCAGATCTGGGAGCAAGGGAACTATCCAGGCTTTCCTTTAGGGCTCAGCTGAGGCTCTGCTGTGCATCAAATCTTGGTGATTTATTTATTTCTCTTTTCTGAGCTTGTCCTGTAGTGCAGGGATCCCCCACTCAGGCTGACAGACTCCAGGGAAAAGGAATGGGGACAACTGCCATAATGGGGGGAAAAAAAAAACCCTTAATATTTAATTCATTTCCAAGTAAGCTTGGCAGAAATTAAGTTTTTATTTACATGCATGTGCATATTGCAAATACATTATAAATAGTGCACAGCTTATAAAGGCTGCGTACTATTTACAATATGTAAATAGAAATCTCATTTATTTTGCTAAAACTGCATTTATCTATTTTGTGTGTGGGTATAAAATAGTGCTGGTGGAAAAGGCATGAATTTAAAGGGAATTAAAAGGAAAGGGAATAACTAGTGCTGCATGGATGAAGTGTGACTAGGCTGCAGCCTCCTGGGAGGGATGTCTCCATTTCCCTGCAAGCCTAAACAAACTCCATGACACTAATGTGCTGCCTTCACTTATTAATGCTCTGATTTATTTATTAATTGATTGCTTTGCTGACTTGTTCTCTTTGTTTTGTTTTGTTTGTCTGCTTGCAGCAAGGAGTACCCAGTTGTTCCCAGGAGCACAGTGAGACAAAAAGTGTCCTCGAACCACAGCCCCTTCAGTGGCGAGAGCAGGGTCCTGTCTGCCTCCTCCAACCTGGGCTCGCAGTACCAGTGTGAAAATGGGGTGTCCAGCACCTCCCAGGACCTGCTGCCTCCTGCCAACCCCTACCCCATCTCCCAGGAGCACGGCCAGATCTACCACTGCACCAAGAGAAAAGGTCAGAGCTCGGCTGATCACCATTCCCTGCTTTTTCCTGCTCCTGGCAGTGTTGTTTCCTGGGATTTCCCCATGCCCACAGCCCCAGGATAACTGCCTTTGCGGACAGAAAAACATCAGTGTGAAAGAAAGAGAATATTTTAGATATTTAGTAAAAAAATACTTTCCTTCATCTCCCTCCTCCAATAGTTGATTTTTGGGCAAAATTAGCACCCAACAAGCAACGAGTGAGGGATGAGGGTTGTGGGCAACTCCAAAATCCCATCTCTGCTGGACTGGAAATGAGCTGTTTGGAGGGCTGGCAGTGCCTTTCACCCACGGTGAATCCACATTTGGACAGATAGCTGGTGCTGGAGATAAAGATGACTTATCTGCAGCCCCTCAGACAGGGTTAATCTCCCAGTGGAGATACCTTGACAGTCTGTATTTTGCCCAATTTTCAGCTCAGGCCTGTCTCACAGTAGGGAGACAGTTTTCTTCAGGCTAACGAAGGGTACCTGGGACTGAAACCCACAATATCCATGTTCCTTCACTTCTGCTGCCCCTGAGCTGCTTTGACAGAGTTTTGGGATCAAATTGTGAGGGCTTTCCACTGACTGCTCCACTCATCCTGGCGTGAAGTAGCAACAGGAGAATTGTTTGGGGCAGCAGCGAGTGGTTTGTGGTTTCTCCCTTCCTCTCCCAGAGCAGCGGGAATGCTCAGCACCACTAAGATAGTAAAAGCTTTAGATCAGTTTTACACCAAACATTTGGGAAAAAACAGGGGATTTCCAGGGCTGGGTGCAACCAGGAGTTGGCTTTTGCCAATCCTATTCCCTCTCTCGGGATTCACTCTATGGAAAAGCTACCAGGAGCTACTCAGGGCACTGAGTGCACCAGGAATTTCTCCCCACAGCAGATCCCTGCACGGCCCTATCAGTCAGACATGTCATTATTTTTAGCAACATAACCCCTGGAGCACTGGGATGTGCAGACACACAGTCTAAGGTAGGGAACGCTGGGAAGTGTTGGCAGAGGAGGCAGGAGGGCTCTGGAAATCTCTCCCATGTCCTTGGTGAATCCCCTGAATGTTGTAGGAGTGCATGTGCTGTGTACAGGTCTGTGTGCAAAGTAAGAAAACCTGAGAAATCCTAATATTTTCCTGGGATTGAGGTGAACAGTGGAAAACAGTTTACCATCGCTTTTTTTGGGCATTTTTTGCCCCCTCCAGCTGACCAGGTGTTCCTCGTTCTCACACAGAACGTGTCAGAGATGGGATTAGGAATGGGGATTGTGGACTTGAGCTGGGAATAAGGAGCTGCTGTGGCCTCCCAAAGTGTCGCCCAGGTCAGGGCTGGGGTGTGGGGGCTGTTTCACCCTGCACTGCTGGGGGTTAAGGCGCTGGGGTGCTGCCAAGTCCCAAAGGTGGTGCTAGAAGGTCCCACTCCCCCTTGGCATCCCTAACCTCCTCCGTGCCGGGAGCCGCAGCTCCTGGCAATCCTTTCCCATCTCCTCTGTCCTGGGAGCTGAGAAAGGACCTCTCACCTCTCCTCTTCCCCCTTTGTCAAACCCAACCAAGCCGAGCTGTCCCAAAAGGCAACAACCCCTCAGACAATCCCTGCCTGCTGCCTGTCCCTGCCCCGCGGGGCAATTCATCATTCTCCTCCAAACTGCAACGCGATAAGGAATCAGCAGAGGTTTCCTTCCAGTTTTGGGATTCCCGCTAAGTGCCGTCTCCTTGGGTGGTTTCCCTCAATCCCCCAATTATCTCACTTCCTCTTATTGTCACAAAAGACGCGACTATCTGCCCTGAAATAAAGCTCTCCCCGGCCCCTCTTGGCCCGCGTGGCCCTTGCGACAGCGCAGGGGACAAGCCAAGGGAGGCTTTGTCTGCAGGGCTGATGGCCTCTCGTTATCTCTGCGATGGCTTGAGTGGCACAAGCAGTTAAGGGCCTTTTATCAAAGCCGCCAAACGCTTTAATCAAAGAGGAGCAGCGTCCTGCCCGATACCGGAGACTTCTTCCGTGAGCTCGGCCGTCCCGAAACTCTGCTTTGCTCCCTGCGCCTTTCCCTCTCCCCTCCCCGTGCCTTGGGTAAATGGGAAACAGCCAGCAGGGCTTAGAGGGGAAGAAACACAAAGTTAATGGGAACCAGAGAGCCAGCCTGAGCTGCCAAGCAGCTCTTTGCGACGTGAAATTAATTAAAAGGAAAAAAAAGGAGTCGCTAGAGATGAGCAGATCGGTTGGGATAAATCAGAGCGTGATCCAAGGTTTCATGTCGCTGAGTACGGCGCTTCCTTCCAGCACCAGCAAGGATCTTTGTTGGACATGGGAAATAATCCTGTGTATAATATTCCTCTTCTTTTGCTGTTCCAGCCTCATAACTGAGTTCTCCCTCACAGCTCTCTTGCTTTCCTACATTTCTGCATGACTTATGAAGTCTCACCACCTCAGAAAACCCAAAAGCAAGAGCATATTTGCTCCTATTGCCCCTCTGTCCATTCTCTGGACTGGAAATCCCATTGATTGTGTTGGATTATCCACTCCCCAAGCATTGACTCCTCCTGAGGCACTTTAGGATTTATCCCAAGCGGGTTATTTCCTTTCCCAAGGCCGTGGTTAGGGATAAGTGCTCTCAGGGGCAGAGGGCAGGTCAGTTGGGTTTGAGACCAGCTGCTGTCTGCATCTCCTGGGCTGAATTCCACCAGTATTCCAGCTTCTCCTTCCAGCTTTGACATCTCCTCTGCCTCCTTTTTAATCAGGGTCACGCCTTGGTTTAGGCTCAGGAGCAGGTCTGTGTTCACACAACCCAGAGCAGCCTTATCCAACTTCTGCTTTCCTGGTGACCTAGGACAAGGATTATTCTCCGTGGTTCCAGTGTTGTTCTTAGCTGTCAAGGCAAGATGGATTCCCTGTGGAGATCTGATATGGAATCACATTAGGGGAGAGCAGCAGGGCTGCCAGGAGAGGTTATCTCTGAAGGCTCCTCTGCTCCAGGGAGGTGATGCTCTCCTGGCTGAGGAAGGAAGGAAGGACACATCCCAGAGCTGCCAGTCTGGCCATTGCTGGTGTGCAGGTGGGAGGGCAGGGTCACAGCATTGGGAATGACCCCGCTGTGCTGCAATGGGGTCACTGCTCCAGGAATGCGGAATGGCAAGGATCATCCTGCCTGGGATCCCAGCTCCACACTGGGATTGCTGATGGCATCTGACAGAGTCACTGGTCTTGAGAGGATGGATTAGCTCCAATCCTGTATTTTACTGAGAATGGATTTTCTCCAATCCCGTATCTCACTGAGGATGGATTACCTCCAATCTTGTACCTTACTGAGGATGGATTACCTCCAATCCTGTATCTTACTGAGGATGGATTACCTCCAACCCTGTGTATTACCAAGGAGTGGTCTCAGTTCTTGATGGGAATTTTTAGGCTGAAACAAAGAGCAGTAAGAGCTTTGTCTTTCTTCTGGTTGTTCTCCACCTCTCCCTCTCCCATTGTTGTGCTTGGAGAAGTCCAAAAGGTCTCACCAGCAGGCAGCTGGGTTTGTGTCTTTCATTCAGCCCCCCATCCCAGTTAGGATACTGGGGCTTGTTTTCCCTTGTATTATCCTCTCTCTCAGATATCCTGCGGACTAGAGAGTCATCCTGCTAAACCTCTGCTCCCTCCCAGCCTTACACAATCCCAACCACTTGGCAGATTTCTGGGATGCTTGCGATGCTGAGCAGGAGGCAACTGGAACAGCCTCTCCCTGGGGAGGTTATAAAAGTTGTCACGTTGGCACTCCAAGGGAGAAGAGGGACGTGGCAGAATCCACTGGCTCCAACCAGCAAGGACTGTGTCCTTCAGCCCTCTAACTTGGACACAATCCTGTGGAAGGATTGATCTTCCATCTCCTTCCTGCCCTGCCGAGGTCAGTGCAGGTACAGGGATGCCTTCCCACCTTCTCCTCAAGAACAGGCATCTCTTTGTTGGCTGAATCAACTCCTCCCACATCCCACCCGGCCTTGTTTTTCCACCCAAAGGATCTGTAGGACAAAATTCAGGCAGGGGATGTCTCCCCGGAGCACACGCTGCTCATCCCGCTGATGTTTGGAGATGCCAAGAGTTGGCCAGGGTTCAGGGTGTTTGCAGTGGTGGCTGTGGGACACTCAGGGTGAGGAAGGGACTCCTTGTGTGGTGAGGAGATGTTTGGGGGGTTGAGGGCACCCAGCTTTTTCCAGGGTGTTGTGGCTCTGTGGTTTCAGCAGCTTTGTGTCCCTAACGAGGAAAGGCTGAGGGAGCTGGGCATGTTCAGTCCTGGCTGAGAGGGGATCCCATCCCTGCCTGTCGGTGCCAGGGAGGTGCCAGAGGGTGTGCCAGGCTCTGCTCCATTTGCCCAGCAATGGGAGAAGGGGCAGGAATGGATTCCCAGGAAGTTCCACCTGAACACGAGGAAGAACTTCACCGTGCAGTGACCGTCAGGCTGCCCAGAGAGGCTGTGGAGTCTCCTCCGTGGAGATATTCCAGAATTTTCTGGACAAAGCGCTGTGCTGTGTGCTCTGGGATGACCCTGCTGGAGCAGGGAGGTTGGACCAGATTTCTCACTGTGGTCCCTTCCAGTCTGATCCATTCCATGATCCCATTCTCCCATCAGAGGTGCCCCTGGGGCTCTGCAGGTGCTGCTGGCAACTTGCTGCCTCTGGAAAAGATTCCAGCTTTTTGGGTTGGGTTGTCCCTGCCCAAAAGCCCTTTATGTCATGTTCCCCTGCAACACAACCATATCACAAACAGTGTGATAGCTGGACTGACTGGTGTGTTGAAATCCGAGGATTTAGGACTTATTTGCCCTTTGGAGAGGTTCATTTTGATCGAATCTGTCTTGTTTTCTTCTTGGACAACCTTTGTCACTCTAGCACCCTGGTATTGGCTCTTTAGGCTCATGCCAGATCCATGCTGGAATCCACACTGGATAAAACAACAGAGTTAGTGTCTCCCTCACCCATTGTGTCTTCCTCACAAAGTCGGGATGAACCTCCTGTAATGCCCTGGAATTGTGGGTGAGCTCTGGAAACCAAACCGCTCGTGTCCCATTCTTCATTGTCTTCCACCCCAGGGAGCTGAGTGTCAGGAACGGGAAAGGAGCTCTCCTGATTTACATCGGGGGGAGAGGAGGGCCCAGTGCACCCTGAATTCCAGAGGCTTTCCATGTTTGCATTTTATCCTCCATGGCCCTAATCTTGGAATTGGGAAAATTCCATTTCAAAAGCCATTTGTGCGGCATTTACAGCCCAGCTGGAAGTAGTAAATACCGGAAATCTTGGAAGCGCTCACGCTCTCGCTCCTTCATTAGATAGATCATCAAATTCCTTGTGGGGGAGCCAGTTTCCACCCCATTCCTCAGGCTCCTTTTTCCTTGGATTCACTTCGGAGCAGCTTCTCCCTGGCGCTGGCAGCTTCCCCTGCTTGGCAGCACCTCCTGCTTTTGGAGGTTTGTGCAGGATCGAGGGGCTGCTCCCTAGAGATGATCACCCTTGGCTTCCTAGAATAGCAAAACCAGTGGATGACAGGCAGGATAACTCCCAGGACGGTCAGGATATCTCCCAGGATGGCAAACAACTCCTCCGAGGGCTCAGTGGCACCTGGAGAAGGACAAAGAGTTGCTATCAGGGAACCAAAATCAAGGAGCAAACCCTGAGCAGGCAGTTAAATATCTCCTCTGTCCTGCTTGCATTGATGTTAAGGAGGTGACAGGACCTGCAGGGACAGGATCGTGGCTTTGAGAGAGCTTACAGAAGGACAGAGAGCACCTGTGGGGTTTGCACTGAAATCCTGCTTGGCTTTGTTTTTCCCTCTTGACCTGTGGTGGATTCTGGAAGCAGTTTTGTGACACCACAGCTCTGCCCGGCCAGGCTGTGGCAGTCAGAGAAATGTCTGGGCTAAATGGAAAAATCAGCAAGCTCAGGTTGCAAGTCAGGCAGCTTTACACAACGGAAAAACAGAGCTCGACTGGTTTGTGTTGCAGATTTAAAAAAATCAAAATAAAATAAACAGTCAAACCCCAAGCCAATGATTTCTGGTGCCAGCAGAGTGATGCGGTTTAATGCTGAAAACTTTATTAGCAGAACAATGCTGCATTTTACAAGACATTGTTTTTCCACCCCAGTGTTCTTATTACTCAGCGGTGGGTTAGGAATCCCAAATTTTTACACTGTCCATAAAAGCTCCAGCTCGGGCTGTTCTTCCAGATGTACCTCCTGTCATGGAGCTGGGATCAGGGGAGAGGTTGGACCTGTGCTCCCAGATTTTGGCTTTTAGGGGATTCCCTCCCCTCTCTGCTCCTACAGAAGCTGAACCTGAGCAGGGTTAAAGAGGGTGACACATTCCTGCATCTTCCTGCTTCTTGTTCCAGCTGATTTTAAACATGGGATGGAATTGCTTGTTTATCCCATCCTGCTTGTCCCAGTTTACAGGGAAAGCAGAGGAGGAAGATGAGTTGATGATCAGGGCTCTGCAGCTGAGGAGAAGGAGCCAGGCTTTGATGCTGTCAGGAAGAAAGACTGGAATGGGATTGTGTCTTTCCAGCTGAACTGATGCTTTTCCAAAGCCAAAGGACAGTGTGGGGAATGTCCCCAAGCTGTGTCCCTCAGTACCTGCTCTTTGTGGGATTGTTGGGCCGAGATGAACAGCTGCACTTCCAGCTGGACTTGGAAGGGTGGGAAAAATGGGTTGTTTTTACACGCAGAGAGGGTGCAGCTTCCAGGAGGAGCCTCCTGGCTGTTTAGAGCAATGAGGTGCATGTGTGAGTTTAGAAGAAACAAAAGGTGCCTGCCTTCCTTGATCACCTTGATCACCTTCACCTCCTGAAGGAGGGACATGAGCATTCCCCTTGGACAGCCTGGCAGCAGCACCTGTGCCTCTGGTGGGGCAGCTGCTCTCAATCCTCCTCTCTGTGAATTTTTTTTTTAAAATCTCTTTTGTATTTTGGGGGTGAAAAAAACTACAGCTCAGAACATGTTGGCTGAAAAAAATTGTAAAGGGTAACTTGTTTCTTTCAAATTTGACCCCTGCTAGAAGGGTGCAGCCAGGAGGGTTTTAACCAAGTGGGATGTTTTCCTGTCTGCACCAGAAATCTTGTTTTTGAAGCAACAGCAAAGTTAATCCGTGTCACAACAGGCTCCCCTTCCCTTGCCACACTGTCCTTAAAATCTCTTGGTGAAGTGCTCATCCCCGGGAATTTTGCCATCCATTCCAGCAGAGCTGGATTTCATTTGATGACCCTGCAAATGAATAAATAAGTGCACATTCATTTATTCATTTGGCTTCACCCTGGGGATTTCACCTAAATTGTTTATCTCCTTCCCTCTGCTGGCCTTGGGATGCTGCAGGAAACAAAGGGCTCTGCAAGATGTGCCTTGTTGTTTCTAGCTGTGAAATTTACTTTCCTCCTTTGTTCCCCTTGGCTCCAGCACACGGCCCTGGATGGATTTATGTGCCCACGGCCTTGGGTGGATTTATGTGCCCAGCTGCCCTGGCACAGCTGAAGGCTGGCACTGTCAAACTCCAGATCTGACTGTCCCAACCGTGCCATGGCTGGTGCTCTCCTGGGAGGATTTTTATTGTGATCTCCATTTTTGTCTCTTTTGATGGTGGAAATGTGCTTTTGTAAAGGATTTGAGTTGACAGCATCAGCCTGCTGTGGGGGAGTGGGGATCCTGCTAGGTGCAGAGGTCACAGATAGATTTAATTCCTCAGGTAAAAGTGGCAGCAGGAAGGAGATGGGGGAAAAAAACAGAAGAGTGTTTGGGGGGTATCACCAAGCAGGATGAACCTCAGGATCCCTCCAGCCTCTTGATTTTCCTCCCAGAGCTCCTGGCTAATCCCTTCCCCATTCCAGGAGAAAGGGACAAGTGCAAGGCTCGTTTCCCACAGGCCAGATTGAGATCAATTCCAAGGAAATTATGGGGATTTGCATCGAGATAACCGAGAGAAGTGTCTATGCAGAGAGGGAGGTTCAGCTGAGGGGTTAAAGGATTTATCTCAGTATTTTAATAGGATTTTAGGTGCACAGCTCTTCAAGGTGGAACATGCCAAGATGCACTCACACCATATAACACAGAAACAATTTTTATGGACCTTGCAAATTAGCATATCTGTCTAGGATCCCCCAATAAGAAACTTAATACATGAAGTAAGTCCCTCGATTCTAAAGAAACCTCCTCCAAATGAGGCTAGAACCAATTTACAAAATATGTTCCAGAGACAAGGTTGAAACCTCGAGTTTTTTGATAGCATAGAGCTCTCTGCAGCATATCCTGCTGCGAATATTTGGTCTTTCTGCCTTGCAGAAACCCCAAAACTGAGCTAGAATAGGAGACTACAAAAATTAAAGCTATGTGTAAGTATGTAAGTTAAGGGTCTAGAGGATAGAGAGGATAAAAGGTATAAAAAGTGTATAAAAGGGTATATCAAAAAGAAAAGACAAAAATCATCAGGCATCGCTATGGTAACAGATGATCAACAAGAATTCCCATTAGCAGTCATATGGCCAAAGCGCTTTTTTTGCAAAAATCCAGGATTCTTAAACAGTCAGTGTGTTTTAAATTTAAATTCTTGTGAGGCACAACAAATGTGTCTAACCAACCACCATAAACCACGACAGGAACACACATTAGGTATAACCAACCACCAACATCACGGTGTGAGCACTCAGTGATTCTATTGATTGATTTCCCATTACGTAACTTGTTTTTCACCTCTAGTTTAGCTGAGCCATTCCCCGAATGCTTTTCTGGTTAGCTGAAGTAACAGAAGTGAACAAGGATTTTACAAGGGTAACCAGGTCCTCATTTGGTGAGGTTGTTCTGATGCCTAGAACAGGCTACCTGAACTAGAGGCCAAGACAGTTAGGAGAGGAAAAAGAGGACAAATTTATTAAAGGCCTTTAGGTACATCCAGGGCAAACAAAGGCCCCTCGTGAGGCTACACCCAAAATGGACACCAGGTCACGAGCTCCTCACCTTTTGTAAATTCTGTTGTGTTACCATATTGGTCCTTAATTCTGCAATCACCCTTAGATGTCAATCACCCCAGGCCAGCTTCCCCCCAGTTCACTGCTGTTTACATAGTTTTGGGCTCTAGGGCGACAAATGTGTCCTTGGATTTCCATTCAGAGGAATTGTTTTGGCTGAAGGTGCTGGGAGCAGAGGTTTTAGCATTTTATACGAAGCCCAAAACCACACCAAAGCTACACGAAGAATAAAAACTAGAAATCCTTAAGGCATCACCTCTTACCGACAACGCACTACCAGGCCTTTTCTCTCCCAACAGACGAGGAATGTTCCACCACCGAGCATCCCTACAAGAAGCCCTACATGGAAACCTCTCCAGCGGACGAGGACCCTTTCTACCGGCCCAGCTACCCCCAGCAGCAGGGCCTGCCCACGGCGTACCGGACTGAGTCGGCGCAGCGCCAGGCCTGCATGTACGCCAGCTCCGCGCCGCCCACGGAGCCCGTGCCCAGCCTGGAGGACATCAGCTGTAACACGTGGCCCAGCGTGCCCTCGTACAGCAGTTGCACAGTGTCTGCCATGCAGCCCATGGACAGGTTACCCTACCAGCATTTCTCGGCCCACTTCACCTCGGGGCCGCTGGTGCCCCGCCTGGGCAGCGTGGCCAACCACACGTCGCCCCAAATCGGCGACACCCACGGCATGTTTCAGCACCAAAGCTCCCACCAGCCCATCGTGCGGCAGTGCGGACCTCAGACGGGCATCCAGTCCCCTCCCGGCGGCTTGCAGCCGGCGGAGTTCCTGTATTCGCACGGCGTGCCCCGAACCCTGTCGCCCCACCAGTACCACTCGGTGCACGGCGTGGGCATGGTGCCAGAGTGGAGCGAGAACAGCTAACCGGGGAGGGGGGAAGAGCCAGAGCCACGGGGAAATCCCGCAAAACGGGAGAAGGAAAAGGAAAACCCCCCTGTTGATAGCAAAGCGTTTGGCGAGACTCTTTGAAGTGAATGTTCACCCGTAGCACTCGAGAGCGACGGACAGACTGAAAGCACGGCCTCGGTGGGACTCGCCCCAACCCCCCTTTTGTTTTCTTGGGTTTCAAGAGAAAAGCCGACAGCCCAGCACATTTCTCCCCCTCCACGGTCCCCCCCAGTTTGTGTTGCTGCCACCACCCCTCCTTCCCCCCCTGCCCTCCTGCTCTTTTTGTTCTCCAAGGGACACCAAACTCCTGCTGCCTTTCTCACCATGGTCAGAATGCTTGAAC
>VZRM01007293.1:153937-194364 GCA_013397955.1 Grantiella picta
TTTTTTTTTTTTAAATTAGCGTTATCTTTGTTACTTTTCAACAGAAAGAGGTACTGAGAATCCCCAAATAAATCAATCCAGTACCTACCTCGCCCAGGCATTGTACCAAGAGTGAAATTGCTTCCACAGGGTGCTATGTTTCCTTACAAATCCCCCAAAATTCTCTCCAGGAACCAATTCCCTCATCTCCTTTCCCACTTGTCATGCTCTCGCTCCTCTTCCCTTCCCATCTCCTGCTCTTTCCTGGTCCCTCAGCTGTCTCTGACGGAAGAATGGGGTTCTTTCCAAACCTGCAAACATCCACAGTTTGACTCCTGCTGGATTTTTAGCAGTGTGTGGAAAGCCAGGCTCTGAGCCAGCTGGAGAGGGGGGAGATGATGCAGACACCGAGAGGAAAAAAGTTTGCTCATAAAAATGATGATGAGGCTTGTTTGCAATCCTGGGCTTTCATTTTCTCCTCTCCAAAAGAAAAAGAAAAAAAAAAAGGATATCAGTCTGGGTATGTGAAGTGAGCTGTTCAATAAACGTGTTTAAAAGGGGCAGAAAATGATCATGAGAGGCCGGGAGTGGTGGAGGCAAAAAGAGAAGGAAAAAGAAATATGTGCAAGGAAAAACGTCTACTGCAGAACTTTTCAGGTGTAAAATTTCCTGGTCCTATTTATTTATACGTGGGAGTTCCAATAACTCCGAGGATGTCACAAAAGCAGCTGATTCCGAGAGGTTCAAATTTTTATTGAAATGGAAGTTTGCTTTCTTTTCTTCCTTTTTTTTTTTCTCTCCAAGCTGTGCACACTCTATATAATTTACATATATTTTTAATTAAAAGTAATTCTAATGAACAGAAGAGGTATACCTGCGTGTCAGCCACTGGGAATGGGTGTGGGAATACAGACAGGTTTCCAAATCATGGAACTAAGGAAAATAAATAATCCCTACCTAGCTATGATATCCCATTTTTGTGCCAATCTGTGGCTAATAAATCCCATGCACTCTCAATGGCAAGGGAGTGCTCACCTATTTTTGATGTATTTTTTGGTTTGAGGTGGTTTTACTTGATTTTTTTTCTACTTGATGCCTATAATTTCATTTTTATTCATTTGTGTTGTAGCAGAGGAGGTACAACATCGCAGAGGCAAAGATGGGGATGGGCTGGGCTGCAGTTGGGGTTGTGATTTTCTCACCTCCAGAACTGCCTGGGTTTCCCATCGAGGCAGATTTAAAGGTGCCCTTGGTGGGTGCTGGGGTGGCATTGGGAAGCCCTGCTGGAGGAGGAGCTGTTCCCATGGAATGGAGCCTGGTGGGAGGTGTTTGGCCCAGGGGAGGTGTGGGGTTGTGTCCCAGCCTCGGCAGAGGAGGGAAGACGCTTTGGGAACTGGGAACCAGGTGGGAAAATCCAGAGCAACGAAGACTTTGCAATTGAGGAGCCCAACAGCTCTTCCTATTTTATGCTTGGAAAACATTTCCTGATGGTTGGGTTGGACACAGCCAAGATGTGGAGCTCACCCTGGGGATCAACAGCATTTGTGGGCACGAGGAGATGCAGGCACCACACGTGGGGCACGGCTGGGACATCAGTTTTTCTAAAGCTTTCTGTCTGCATGGAGTCACCCCCAGGGAATCCCCCAAAGGTTGCATTAAATCCCACAGGGTGCCTCCACAACACGCAGTGGTCCAAGATTGAGGAGTAAATTGCATTTTGAGTTAAGGAGCACAGCAATTAATCTGGATTTAGCTGTCAGTTGTGCTTTACGGCATTGTTATCCCACTGCTGATCCTGTAATTATTGACTTGGTTATCCCACTGCTGATCCTGGAATCACCGAATCCCCATCTGGTGATTCCCATGGAGTTGGATGGGCAGTGGTTACTCTGGAAGTGACTCGTTTCTCCCCAGAAATGTGTGCCAGGCCTCAAGAATAGGGTTAAGGCAAACTCAACTCCCATGGAAACTGACTTTTTGGAAAGCCTCAAGCTTCCAGCTCCACTCATTTCCTCAAAGCTCCTCAGGTTTGGGTTCTGGCACTTTGAGGTTATGCTGAGACTCTCTGCTGGGGTCTGAGATGGGTTGGGGAGCTGAAAAACCAGGGAGATCCCTGAGGATTCAGCCTTATGGAGCCACATCAGCATGGGGAGGAGGGAGGCTGTCAGGGGCAGAAGGATGGACCGGTCACACCAGCAAAATCCAGCATGAAGGCAAAGGAAAAGGGGGTGGGAGGATCCAATACAGCCTTTTCCTCCTCTTTTTCCGGAGTTTGTCAATATAGCATTTCCAGACAGGTTTTCCATTTGAGTGGGAGCAACTGGGAGGATTCAGGTGGGATGTGAAAGGAAAAGGTGACTCCCAGCCTGGATGTGAATGTGCCTGTTCTACCTTGAACCCCTAGAAACAGCTCCTGTTTTCCCCAGGTGGTCCAAAACAACACCAGGAGCTGTCAGGAAGAAAGTTGTCCTCTCCCTCTGATTGTGATTTTATGTTTTGAAGAGCCTGATGTGATTTCTTTGATTTCTTTTCTTATGGATTTATTTCTTAGCCAAGAATAATAATGCTGGCGATAACAATAAACAGCAAAATTAGGGGGGAAATTACATTTGTCAGTGGAAGAATCGGACAAAAGAAGTTGCAAAATTCACCCTATTCAGAGCTAAGCTGGCAGTTCTTCCCTGTGAGGGTGGGGAGGGGCTGGGATGGAATTCCCAGTGAAGCTATGTCTGCCCCTGGATCCCTGGAAGTGTTCAAGGCAAGGCTGGACAGGGCTTGGAGCAACCTGGGATGATGGAAGGTGTTCCTGCCCATGGCAGGGGGTGGAACTGGATGGGCTTGAAGGTCCCTTCAACCCAAACCATTCCATGATTCTTTAATAAGAGGCCTTGAAACTTGAGGAAGACCATCCCAAACCAATCCTCTGGTTGTTTTCCATAATTTCCATAACTTTTGACGCCATGAGAGGCCCAGAGAGCTCTTTGTCTGCCCCTGTCACTCACTCCACATCTCAAATCTCGCCAGCCATGGTGCTGGGTGAATTTGGGAGGTGACTTTTCCCCACCATCAACCCCCAAACCTGCACTGCTGAAGTTTTTCCTACAGACAGGGATGATTGGAAGGGGCAAAATCACCCCTCTGCTGCTCAGGCTGTTCCCAGGGCACAGCCAACCTCCCAAAATTTGCTGTTGTGCCTCGAGGGCTGAGGGAAAAAAATATCCCAAAGCCTCAGGATTCTTGTCCATAAATCCAGCCCACAATATCATAGATTTTACAGTGCTGCCAACTCTGACAATTTTATCATGGGTCTCATGGGATTTGCAAAAGTGTGGTTTAGTTTTTTCTCTTACAATTTCCAATTCCTGGAGACCAGTGAATATATGAGGCTCTCAAAGGATTCAGAGTCTTTCCCCCACTTCCCTGGTTTTGATTTTTTTTTTGTTTGATTTAAAAATATTCTGTAAAGCTGGAAATTTTACTGGAGAGAAAAGTGAGGTAGAAAAAAGAGCTGGCTTGTGGAGGTGGGACTATAATTCATCACAGGACAAAAAATATTTTGTTTTGGGGTTTTTTTATTCGTTTATTTGCTTGGCTTTTTATTCTTCTCTGAGAAAGTCAATGGCTTTCTTTTTGAATAATAAAAATGTCAAAGTTTGGAGTGAACAGCAAATGTTCAGAGAGCGGCTTGAATAAATTCCCACCCCCAAAGAGGAGCAATACTTTGTTCACGTTTAGATTTTACTCCTTCAAACTTTCAAAGGAAATTTTTCAAGCTGAAGTCATTTCAGAGGGACACGTTTCACTTGGAACCCATCACACCCAGCGGCTCCAATATCTCCTAATTCCCTTTTTTTTGGCTGAAACAAATCCTTCAGATTCACTGCCTGGTTCTGACTGTGGGGTTTGGAGGTTCTGTCCTGCACCAGTGAGGACTCAGCTACGGAAAAGTGGATTTAAAAATATTCATGAGACAAATAAAAGTGACAAATAAAGGTGAGAAATAGAGGTTCTGCAGTCAATCAGAAGGGCTGGTTGAGCATCCTGGCTCCTGGGAGCACCTGGGGAAAGTTCACTGCTGCCCATCAGCTTCCCTAGGGCTCTGCAGGTGCTCTGCATTAGGCTGGAGACAATCCCAAGGTTTTCCATTTGCACCTGGATGAGCCTTCCAACCACAGGGGCTGAAGGCAGAGGACAGAGGTTTAGGCTTTGTTGAGGTTTTGCATCAACTCCTTGTAGTGATCCTGGTGGGAGCACGTTTTGGGACAAGTAAGTGAAAAAAAAATGGGATGGGATGTGATGAGAATATGGGAATTGGTCACTGTGGATGGTTTTTGTGCACTGCTCTCACTCGGGGCTGTAGAACACGCCCAAAGTCAGGAGTTTGGTTCTACTTGAGACTGAAGGAATGAGTTGTAATCTCCCTCAGGGTAAAAGATGTTGCTTGAGTTATGAACAGAAAGCCCTAAATTGGGGGGTGAAGAGCAAACACCTGCAGCAGTGCATGGTGACCCCTTAAACAGCAAGGGACTGAGGGCTCTGGGAGTGCCACATCCATAAATGTATTTCTGCTCTGTATGGTCAAACCAGTTTATTATCATTGTTGTTGTAATAATCTGCTGCTGGTGCTCTGTTTTGTGGGAGCACATGGAGACTGCCTTTTCCAGTGTGTGTGTGTCTGTGTCCCTGGGGTGCTCTGTGCTATTGGGATAGCCTTGTCACCAACTCCAGGGACCCCAAAGTCATCGATATTTCAGTTCAGCTTTTACTCAGACCTGGAATCAGGAATTTGCTTCCTTTCCCTGGGGTTTCCAGGCAAACATTCTCATGAAAAAACAATGAGGCACTCCTGATGCAATACCAGGTTTTTTTTGGTTGTGTTTTGTTTGTTTGTTTTTTGGTGGGTTTGGTTTCTTGTTGGGTTTTTTTTTTTTTTTTGGTTGAAGATGGTTGAATTTTGCTTATGAAGGTCCCAAAAGCTCATTTCTTTGGGAAATTAAGCTACTCCTAACTCTCTGGACCAACTGTCCCTTAACCAGGTTTTATCCATCAGTCTGGTCCATGGTGGGGCTTCTACTGAGAATTCCAGCAAGAATATTCTTTTAGGCAGGTTATAGATAGGCTCATGCAGTGTTAGGTTGGAGAAAAGAAGACTAATATGGAGTTCTTAAATTTATTTTCTTGCTTAATCCGTCCTGATGAAAATCAGTGTAGCAGAAACGTATTAATTGAATCCTGTTGGGATCTGTTCTCCTTCAGGACAGAGGAGTGGAATAACAGAGGAATAAGTTATTTGTATATTCAGGATAACAGAAAGCACAGCCATTGTCCAGACCTGGCTTGTGCAACTCATTGCCTGCCCCTTTTGGGATTCCATCGAGGACGTGATCCTTGCCTGAAGGACAGGGATTAAACTGCAGGGAAAAAAGGAATAAAATGGCACTTGGAATTCCATCGAGGACGTGATCCTTGCCTGGAGGACAGGGATTGAACTGCAGGAAAAAAAGGAATAAAACGGCCAAGCCAGGAAAACCCCCCCAGACTGGAGCAAAAGACAAGCGATCTCTGCTCTCTCCTCACACTCCGGAGTGACCCCGGCAGGGAGATGCTTCCCTCGAATCTCAACCTTTCTAAACCCCTCGTGGCAAGGAGCAGCTCCTTGGTGCCACGACCCTGAGCTGTCCCCTGCTCCCCTGGCTCGTGCTGGTGCTGAGGGGACTCTTTCTCAGTGTCACTGATGGCGCTGACCTTTATGTTCAGTCTGTGCCCGAGTTCACCCAGCTCCCCCTCGCTGCGGAGGGATCAGCCTGGGAGATCTGGCACTGTTCCTCCCCATCCGCCTCCCGGCTTTCCGTGGGATGGAAAAATCCTCGGGCTACCTGCATCCATTCCCTGAAGCCTAGGGGATGAGGGGAAATGGCACAAAATCCCCTACATCGCTGGGAATTTTTGAGATATAAAAGCTTCTCTTTGAGAGAAAATACTTTTTTTTTTCTTTCCACCCCCCCCCCCNCTTCTCGTGGCATTAGGGCTCAAGAAATTCCTTGGAAAATAATTTGTCAAGTTCCCTGCCTGATCAAAGACATATATAAAAGGAGCCCTATTTTTTTCAAGGGGGAAAAAACTCCCCCTCCGAGCTCAGAATGAATTGGCAATTCATTTACCAACTGTCAGATAAAGTAGCTCAATCCCTATCACGTCTTTAGCTGGAGCTGTGGCCAGAAGGAAGCAATTCCCGGCCCACTGTGCGTCCATGTTTGGGGTATGTTAGTGATTAGGGTATTCCTGCCTGGGGGATGCAGAAAGATATGACTCAGATTCACAAAAGAGCCATAAATCTCCTTCCTTTTATTCAAAATGTGTGTTTTATGGCCGTTTCCTGGCCAATTTCTGCCTCGGATAAATATGTAACATATCTGTGTGTGTATAGTTTTGTAGGGCTGAGTGTTGGGCTTCCTCTCAGGAGCAAACTGCTCAGAGCAGCACAGAGCCACGCTCCAACTTTTCCTTTCATTCCCAGGAAAATCCCTGGTTGAGCCTCCATTCCCTTTCTCGTGGCACCTGCTCCTGTTCTCCCTGAGCTGGGATCCCTGCAAAGTGGGAGATAGGATCTGGAGGACCCCAAAAAGGTCATCCAGGATCAACTGGATTGAAAGGACAATGTAGAGCTGAAGGAAAAGGCAGGAAAAGTCAAGGCAGGGATATTCCTCTGGCGTTAGACCTCTCATCATTGGCTGCACAAGCAGAAATGCCCAATATCTTGAATTGTGTCATCTTTTGTCACCGAGGAGCTGCAATCCCTCACTGGGATCAGCTGAAGTAGCTGAGAAATGCTCAACGAGCACCATTTGCTCTTCATGTTTAGCCAGAGGATGAGTTCCAGGAAGGAGGAAGAACACCAGGAACAACTGTGCTCCTGGAGAGTAACAACACTCAGCTCTCCATCGGTGTCCCGCTCTTCCAAGTCATGCAGAAAGCTGATTCCCCTCACTGAAACAACAGGAAAACCCATCCTCTGTGCAGGAAAGCAGTAAATTTGGGGGTCTGGCATTGCTGGGACTTTATTTTTAGCTCTTCCTTCTAATCCTTTAAGCCTGTAGTTCCTTTCTGTTTCCTTTTCCCCGAAACCAGGAGCTGCAATCGCTTGGCCTCGGTTCAAAGTCTCAAAGCCAAGGGCAAAGCTCCCAGATCCCAGAGCAGCCTGCGAGGGGTCTAAGGTTTATCTCCTGGAGGGTTTGATCTGAAAGCTGCTGGAGTTGGTGGGAATCTTCCCCACAACCCCCAGGAGCTTTTTTTTACCCTCAAACATGCCCAGCCTGGCTGGCAGCACCCTGGGTGCACGTTGTGGTTAAAAATAACACGGATGGTTGCAAGGAACAGCCTCAAAATGCTCCCTAAACCGTGGCCCGAGGCTGGAATTTATCTCGGATACCCAGGGTGATACCTTGAATAAGAGAGAAAGCAAAAAGGACAGAGATTAATGACTGGGGATGATGGGAATTTCTTCTAAAGTTGGGTGGCAGGGGGAAACATCACTTCCTGGGGTGAAATTTGTGTTATAGGAGTGCTTTGGATGCTCTTCAGTGGAGAGGCACTGTCAGGCTGATTTTTTGCTCTTTGCTGCTCTTCAGTGATTTTTGTGGGCTTGACATTGCAGAGTTAGACCTTTCCATGAGCCATTCCCAACAGGTGAATAATCCTGTGGCTCCCAGTGCCAGGAGGTGTTGATTCTTTTGAGTTATTTACCCCTGCATCAGCCACTGCTGCTACTTAATTGGGATCATCAGGCACTGGGATCATTAATTAGCAGAGGAAAGAATTTCTGGAGGTGCCCCAAATGCTGGATTTAGTTCTCTAAATTGGGTATCAGGGAAGTGTTCCCAGAGATGTTGTGGACACAGGGAAAAGAAGTGTAGTGAGCTGACTTTATATATATTTATATAAAGTATTTTAAGGTGTCTATAAAAGATGTTTAATCTTCTTGACTGATGAGCAACCAAAACCAGATTTTAATTCTCTACCCGAGGTGCCACTTTGACTTCAACAAGGAGCCAGCAGCTCTAAAACCTTCCCCACAAGTGTCTCTCAGCTCTGACTGCAGCTCTCAGCTTCATTTGTTTTTTTTCCCCTCCTCGTGGTATCTCCATTTCAGGCCCCCTGATGTAAACGTTTCGAAGCACATGCTGGTTTTAACAATGATTCATCCTATTAAAGTCCAAGTGGCTCCTCTCAGGATGCTTTCCAGAACTAGGCAATAGATATAAAAAGGGCAGGGACCACGACTTCCCTGGGCTATCTCAAGTGCCTGATACTTCAGCCACAATTGCAGAGGAGCTGGGCTCCCTTGGCTCTCTATTAAAGCTGCTTAGAAACAGGATTTATAGTTTTTTTTTTTTTTCCTCTAGGAAATCCTCTTTGTTCAAACATCCCCAACAGGCTCAGATTGTTGGGGTTTCAGGCAGCTCCAGTGATGGTTCAGAGCAGGGGGAGAAGAGAGAAGGGGAGTGGGATGTGATTTGTGCACAGCAGGGTTTTGTTATCAGCTGGAAAACAACATGATCGAGTTGAGAAATGCCATTTTCCCAGCTTTTGACCCAAACATTTGGCCTTCAGTAGGTACAACATGGAAAAGGGATTTTTTCCCCCCGATTTGTGATGCTCACTGTGTTTTCCACAGCTGGGGAGGAACGTGGCTGCTCCCAGCTGGGCAAAGGAGTTTGGGAAGCTGCTGGCTCTGCCCTGAGAAGATCCCTGGCTGTGTCCAAGATCTCCAAATGTCACTGGGAAGTCAGTGCTGCCCCAGGGATGTCCCAGCACATCCCAACACCCTGAGGCTTCTCCAGGGGCTTGGGGAGACAGGGAAAAGCCAGGGAGGATAGACAAGGAGCATCCTTGGGTTATATCTTGACTTTTTTTTGTGAAGGAAGCGCAAAGCTCTCTCAGAATTTTTATTTTTTATTTTTTAATATCACCTTGTGCATTTAAGCAGAGAAGCTCCGGGAATTTTGGGGGATGCCCATGGGGTGTTTTCCAAGCATCCATGACCTTCTGTGTCTGTACCCTCAGCTGGCTGGACATCAGCCAGCCTTGCATGGCTTTGTCAAGCTGCTGCCGAGCCTGGGCTCTTCCCAAAAATAGAAATTAAAAATGCATTCATTGATTTTTTTTTTTTAATTTTTTTTTTTTTTACAAACTGAGATGGAGTAGGGGTTTTACAAACAGCATGTTTTTCATGAGAGACTTAAAAGCCAAAAAAAAAAAAAATGTCCAAAACTGAAGCTATAACAAAATTAATCATGGAAAAATGAATCTTTTTCATTGCAAGATGATTCAATGCAGAGCAATGCTTTACTTCTTCAATGATTTATCAACTGTCTTCAAATAGCCCAGGTAATTTAAGTTAAAATGTTATCATTCTGTTGAAAAATCACTTTTTTTCCTTGGGGAAAAAAAAATGTTTCAAGAAGAAAAGCTTTCTCTGGGTATCAGGGAGGTGTTCTCAGAGATGTTGTGGACATAGGAAAAAGAAGTGAAGTGAGCTGACTTTATATATTTATATAAAGTATTTTAAGGTGTCTATAAAATATTTTTTAATCTGCTTGATTGGTGGGTAACCAAAAACAGAGGCGAAGACACCAACACAATATTTTTGGGGAAGCTTCTACCTCTTTAGACGTTTAAAGATGATTTCTATGAACTACCGAGACTTCTGCAAAAAAAGAAAAATCGATAGCAAGGAGAGAAGAGAAAATCCCAAACCCCTGAGCATGGCCAGGCAGTTACTTTAGGGGGGAAAAAAATAATAGAATTTCCAGGGCAAGCCTCAAGATGCTGGTGGTGAGGCTGAGCGAGGGAACACCTGGGGAAGATGGATGAAGAGACAGCCAATGTGTGCCTGTGATTGATGAGGAGTGGGCCTGGCTTGAGTAGGAGTTTTGGGGAGATATTGCTGCTGTGGTGCAGGGCAGAAAACTCCTGGATGCAATAGAGATCCCAGACTGTCAGACATCACTTGATAAGGTTCCACGAGTGAGATTATTCACTTAGAGAGGGGGAAACAGAGGAAGAGGTGGAAGAAGCTGTGGGGCAGAAAGCTGCTCGGAGAATTCTCTCTGTGCATCCAGCTCAATGTGTAGATGTGTGTAAAAACAATATAAATTTATATATCCATCTGTTGGTCCATCTAATTATTTACCTCAAACAGCAACTCCTGCTCCTCCTTGCTGGCAGCAGAGAGGAATTCTGTGCTTGAATCCTGCCTGCTTCAGCAGGGAGATTACTTTAGGGATTCACTCCCAGGATGCCCCTTTGAACTTGAGTTTTGGGTTGGTTTTTTTGCTGCCCTGTTTGTGTTGGGTGGGGGAACTGGGATCAGAGGGTGGTGTTTAGAGATGCACAGATCCATCCCTGCTCTTTTGAGTGCTTGCACTGTGGCCAAGGCACTGAATTCCCCCTTTTTTCAAATGTGATGGATAACCAGGCCATGCCTGAAAGTCGGTTAAATGAGTACACAGTTTCCCAGCTGGATAAAGACAGGGAGCAGATAAGGGAAGCTGATAACTTTGGCTTTTGGGAGTGATCAATGGCCTCGAGATCTGCCTTCTTAACATTGGCAAAATGAAGGATTTTGAGCATCCCTGGAGCTTGCAGTGCCTGAGAGTCTGGAATGTGCAGTGCTGTATCCACTGCCTTTCGAATGGATCACTGGGGTTTTCTGCAATGGAATCTCTGGTTTTATTTGTTTCCATGCCATTTGAAATTCTCTCAGGAATCAGAATGGCTGGGCTGCATTCCCTGGCCTTTGATAAGGTTGTATCTTTTGGGATTTCTCTTTTGGAGGTTTGAGGGATGTGACCAGAAGGGAGTGAGGCAGAGCCAGGCAGCTTTTTGAGCTCTTCTTCTGCTCTTACACCACACAGGGCACCGAGCTGCTTCTTCCTGCTCTGCTCTGCTCTCCAGAGCCTCAACAACAAGATCTCTTTCATTCCTGAGCAATAACAGCTCTTTTTGGCACAAAAATGGGTATTTCTAAGACCATCAGAAGGGGTTTTAGGTGGTATTGAAGAGCCAGGCTGTTAGGACAAAAGAGAAAGAGGAAGGCCTGAAGCTTTCTCATAAATCCCAGAAATCTTTTGATGCCTTCAGCTCTAAAGCTACAATGGGATTAAAAACCACAGCTGGAAAAGAATATGGGACACTGCTTCCCCGGAGCAAGGAATCAGCTGGGAATTCAAGCCAGATACAGTTATGGCATCACCTTGGGATGCCAAAAAATGCCTGCCTTGCTTTGGGGCTGTGAGGGGGAAATCACTGCCCTGCGAGCTGGGGCAATTGGGGTAAATCCACTTCCAAAATGTTCCTTTTGAGGGGATACCTCAGCCCCAAAATGAAGGTTTTTCAATTTAGGAAGAGATTCCACACAGTCAATGGCCCATGCTTGTATTGGGAAGGTCCAAAGTCAGTGGGAGCCTTAGGAAAAAAGGGAATTCCAGACAAAACTCTTCCCTGGCAGCACAGTCAGATGATGGAGGCAGTTGCCAAGAAGGCCACAAAGGCTTCACCTGCTTTTTAGACCCAGTTAGAGACATTTTTATAGGAAAAGAACTTTGTGTGGGAATCTCACAGGGGAATGAGATGCAGTAAGTGGGAACAAGGATGTGTTTTGGGGCTCCCAACTCTTTTTGAGAACTGTCCTCTGTAATCTGTGTCCTGACCTTCCTAATTCCATCCTGAAAGGGACTTTTCCAGCAAATCCCCACTCTGGTTTCGATCATATGAAGCTGCCTTGAATCAATTCCCAAAAGGAGCAGGGCCATAAGCTTTTTTAGGGGAACATCCCTGGGAGCTGCAGTCTGTGCTTGAATCCAGCTCTTGCATTTTCCTACAAGCCCCATAATAATTAACCTGCAAAAAAAAAGACCCTAAACCCTCAAAAGACACCTGGGAGGATTTCCCTTGTGTGTCCCAGGATTTGCAGTGTGACCCCATCCCCACAGATGCTTTCCTTGGAAGTTAATTCTATTTAATGAGTCAGATTAGAAGTGCAGGGAGAAAACTCTGCCTTAGAGAAATCTGGTGTCCTTGCACTCAGGCCTGTGGGAATCCTAATTTCAGGTGTTTAAAATTTAGGCCTCAAATTTAAGCTGCTCATCCGGGCTTTTTTAAAAAATAAACTTGTGTCCTTTAGCTGCTGGAGGCACCACAGGTCAGCAAAAAAAGACTCTAAACCCTCAAAATATACTTGGGATATATATCCCCACCGATGCTTTCCTTGGAAATAAACTCTATCTCAGGCAAAAGCAGCGCAGGGAGAAAACTCTGCAGAGTTTGGAGGGAGAAAACTCTGCAAGCCAGCAAAAAAACTCTAAACCCTTAAAACAGACCTGGGAGGATTTCCCTTCCATGTCCCAGGATTTGCAGTGTGACCCCATGGGCACAATGGGATGGCTGCAGTGACCTCATCCCCACAGATGGGGAAAATTGGAAATTATTCGTTGGAAATTAACTCTATCCCAGTCAAAAGCAGTGCAAGGAGAAAACTCTGCCTCGGAGAAATCTGATATTCTTGCACTCAGGCCTGTGGGAATCCTAATTTCAGGTATTTAAATTTGGGCCTCAAATTTAAGCCGCTCATCCGGGCTTTTTTTTATTTTTAACAAGCACACGTCCTTTAGCTGCTGGAGGCACTCAGGTCAGCAGCAGCCCAGAGGGAGCCTGTGGCGCTGCAGGGATGCTCTGGATCCGGGTGAGGACAGGCAGCTGGCACAGCCTCAGCTTTCTGTTCTGAGCCTCTCGCAGGCCGAGACAGCAAGATAAACAGCAATGGGAAACAGTGGCTGCATGGCCACAAGCGCAGCTCCTCCTCTGATATTTGCCCTCGGGGGTGGTTGCATTCCTTCAAAGCGGAGGGCAAGTCAACAACAAGGCAATAATCACCAGAGCGACAATAAAAAGCGTGTCCGCTGGGCCTGCTGGCTGAATGCTGCTCTGGCGTGGCTGTGCTGCCTGCTCTGTGCTGCGGCGATAAGGGGACACGAGCTGCTGCACTTGAGAGGGCACTGGAAATAGAAAGGGAGATAGATAGAGCTCTGCAAAAGGAACCCGAGCGGCCTCAGGCTTCCCCCGGGCCTGCCAGTGGGGTTCAGCGGCCTTTGGAGCAAAGTGAGAGCAAATTCTCCGTTCCATGATGGGCAGAAGGTGAATCTGCTCCTCAAAAGTGGGACAGCTCTGCTGTCACCTAACTCACTGTGGGTTGGGGAGGGGAAAAGCTCTGGGACGATTGGCACAGCCAGGACTGAGCCTTTGGGTCCAGAGCTTTTCATCTGAGGTATAAGCAAGGCCTGGGCTTGCCAGTGTTGAAAAAATGATGGATTATATGCAGAGTATACAGAGGAAATCCTCCCTGGGAGGGTGGGCAGGCCCTGGCACAGGGTGTCCAGAGGAGCTGTGGCTGCCCCTGGATCCCTGGAAGTGTCCAAGGCCAGGCTGGACAGGGCTTGGAGCAGCCTGGGACAGTGGAAGGTGTCCCTGCCATGGCAGGGGGTGGAACTGAGTGGTCTTAAGGTCCTTCCCAACCCAAATAATTTTACGGATTTTTTTAGCAGAAAGTTCTGTGGATCATCCAGGTGTGATGACAAAGACCAACTCTTCCTCCTGTTTGGAAAGCTGGAGCTTTGGCTGGCTTTTGGGTCATCATGTGGCCCGTCTTGGGCTCTGTTGCTTTTTCTTGCTGTTTGTTTCCCCAATCCCTTCCAAACCAGCGCCCGGAGGAGCAGGCAAGCCAGCTGGATGGCAGAGCAGGGAACTTTTCCAGCAGATGTGGCTTTCCAGACCCTCTGCTTTCCTGGTACTGAGGAGACGGAAAAGGCTTCTGTGAAGCCATAAACTTTGCCCACAAATCAGCAAAAACCCCACAATACTGAACATCAAATATTTGTTTTGACCTCAGGGGATCATCCAGACCTTGGCCATGAGATAGGATGAGATTGTGCTGTTTGTTGGCAACAATTTTCAAACTATCTCTGCTGCTGGGAGCAGGCTGAGCATCAAATTCAGCTCAATATTCTGAGATATCTTCCCCAGAACTGCTCCTGTGTAGCTCACGCTCGCTGTGCTTTTTCATTTCCCAGCAGTGAGTTCAGCTCTGCACCTGCTCAGCTGTTTTCCAGAGGTGGATCCAGGAGCTCAGGAGCTCCAGAAGGAGATCTAATCCCCTTTTTCCACCCTGCTCCCTCGAGTGCTCCTGCCCTCCAAAGCAAACAGCAGCAGGCACCACGAGCGCTGCTTTCCATGAATTGTTTTTCTCTGTTTTCGAAGAAGAGACCTGGGAAAATCTGTGGAAACTTTCTCGCTGGCCCAAGTGAGTTGAGAGAAAGAAAACATTGCTTCAGTGTCAAAACTGAAATGCTTTTGGTTTTTCTTGTGTTCAGAGATGAACAGGAAAGGCAATTCATGAGGGGAAAAGGGAATGGCTGCTGTAGAAACCACAAAAAAGCTTTCTAGGAGCTGGCTCTGATCCTGCTGTGCTTGGATGAGCTGCTGGTTCACAACCTGGATGTCACCAGCAGTCAGGCACCATCAGCTCCTCTGCAAAACATAAAACTGGGGGATGTGGAAGGAGTTCTGTAGGTAAAATTCCCTGTTGGATGGGGCAGCAAAGAGGCAGCTGGTGTTTAATCAGAATCACTTTAGCCTGGAGCTGAGCTTCCTAAATCTCTGCTAAAATCTGAGCCTTGTTCTTCCTCTTGCGCCCATCCCCGGATCAAAGACAGGCAAAGAAAATAAAAGGAAGTGGTTGGAAGAGTCTTTAAAGAGGAAATTCTTGTCTAATTCCAGGTCGTGGCTGTGTGTTCAGTGTGGGGAGATGAGAGAATATCCCAGGCCTGGAAAAGCCATTGGCAGTTTTGAATCTAGAACTGAAGATTTCCTTTCCTCCGGCCCTGGAGAGGGAGAAAAAAGAGGAATATTTTTGTGCATGGAAAGGTGGCTGGTTCCACAGGAGGAATCCTGTCCTGGCTGGTTGGGAGACAGGATGTCAACCTCGGAAGGTCAAGTGTTTATTTTGGAAAAGCCAGCTCTGTGTTTCACATGGATGTGCTTCACCTCCTCACTCTGCTCCTCCAGACCCCTCCTCTTCTGTGCCTTTGCTGCCAGGGTGCTCCCAGCCCTCCTGGTGGCCCTGTTCCCAGCCCTGGTGGCCCTGTCCCATGCCCTGGGGCACAGTGGCACTCTGTCCTCTGTCCCACAGAGCTCCTGGCACAGCAGGGTGAAGCTAGAGACTTCTTTTCTCTTCCCAATCTCATTGTGGACCTTCTCTGCTGGAAAACCTTGGCCTCTTCAGCATCCTGCACTTCATCCACTCTTTCCCTGAGTTCCCAAAGTGCTTTGTGGGAAGCTGAAACACCTGTTCTGTGAACTCAGATCCTCGAGGAAAGTTGGCAGAGATGCTCTTCCCGGACTGGAATGATTATTTTGTTTTCCAGCTGCAGGTAGATAGGATTCCTTCTGCCTCTCCCAAAGCACCTGGGATGCTACTTTAGGAATTCTCCTAAATTTTTCCTCCTTCCCTTTCTCTCCTTGCACCTCTTCCCTTGCTGTGTTTTCCCCACAGAGGTGGCAGCAGGTGACATGTGGGATGTGCCAGCTTGTGCCATCGCCCACCCAGCATTCCCAGCTTGCTTCGAGGAGCTGCCAGCCAATGGCACTCCCAGAGCTCTGCTCTTCCTGCATCACTTGGCAGCTCTCGTTCCTGCCTCATCCAGCTGTCTGAAGTCAGGCCAGGAGTCTGATCGGGAATTAGGGAATGACAGCAAGGATTTAATCCGGCGCACAATTAGCGGTCAAGACTCAGTGCCTGAGATGTGAGGGAAGAGAGGCAGCTCTTGATGTTTGCCTTTTCATCCCAATAATTCCCCAAATCCAAACTTTGGATCGCTCAGCAATTATTTTGGAAAGGGGAACAAAAATAACATCACTAAGCCGGCTGCAGCCCCTTGAAGTGGACTCAAATGGAAATAAAAGCCCTTTGCGGAGCGAGCTTTGGATGGATTTTTCACGGAGCATCCAAAAATTCCTTGGAAAGACCACATCGGCCAAAGGCCAGGCTCTGGGCTGAGTACCTGTGCTCTGTCCAGATGGAGGAGAAACAGAACAGATGCACCAAGATGAAGAAAAGGGTTTCAGAGTGTGTTTGCAGAGCCTCCTGTTCGCTGAAAGGGCTGGAAAGTGATTTAGAAAAGGAATCCTTTGAACATGAGGAAAAAATTGCCTTGGACAGGGCTGCCAGTGCCTTTCCAGGCTTCCTGAGGTGGGGAAATGTCATGTGCCTGCAAGGAACTCAACACAAACTCTCCCCTGGGTCAGCTGCCTCTGTGTGAGAGGAGGCAGCACAGGGGAAGTTGAGTGAGGCTCTTCTTTCCTCTGATGGAGGTGAAAGTTGGCAAATGATTGGTGGCTTTTGTTCCGGTGATTTTGCCCAGGTGTCTGAGGAGATCTGGGATTGCACAGATTCAGGAGTTAGGGGCAAAAGGCAGGGAGTTCTTTGGCAAATAAAGATGGATAAAGGAAAACCGTGCTTCCTGTCCCATCGCACGCAAGGCAAGGCAGGAGGTGCAGGAACCTCTCTGCTCACAGCATCAGCAGGGCTTCAGCTCCTGAAAAGCAGCTGCTGAGGGCCCTGGGCGTGCAAATCAGACTCTCTCCCTCTTCTCCATTCTTTAGGCATTGTCGTTTTTCCACTGCAAAGAGAGAAATTTAAAAAAAAAGACAGGGATTCATGCAGGTTTTTTTTCTACTCCATTAACTGTGGGCACAGAAACAGGAAAACCAGACATCTAGACAAGGATCAGCAATGATTTCCATGGAAACCTGGGGTTTTTAACAACTCTGGAGACTGATGGTGATGTATGTTCACTGAAGGTGAAGTTCTGGCAGCTGCAGTGAAACCACTGGATCGAACATGGAAATCAACGTGGGACTAATGTTGAGCCCAATGGAAAAACATGGAGCTCACAGTGAAATACTCTCAGGCCAGACAAACAAATCAGGTAATTTAATAATAATAATGATATGGAAGAAATTTGCCCAAGAATAACCAATCTTGGATCTATGGCCACCAGAGCCTGCTTTCCATTTATGATATTGCTTTACAACCTCCTGGCAGCATTCCTGAGCCTAAAAGTGGTGTTCAACTCCCTTCCCACTGGAGTCCTGTGTATTCCAGCACTGTGGGATAACAGGGAACCAGGCTGGACATGGCCAGGAACCACATAGGATGAGAAAAGCAGAACTGACAAGTGTAAAAATCCGGTTTTATAGAGTCCAGGGATGTGTTTGAGTTGTCAAACACAACAAGGATTGAATAGATCCAGCTCCAAGCCTTTGTGGTGGGAAGCTGTGGAAGTTCCTCACCTCCATGAAGGAGACCCTGAGGAAGAGGTTTAAGATCTTGCATCATATTTAGTCTCTAAGTTCTGCTGTGGTACTTCTCTGAATGTCGATTTCTGGACTTTATTCCTAATTTTCAGATCATCTTAGTTGTGTAAATTGGTGTACAGCTGAACCTGTGACAAAGAAGTGCACACATCCATCACCACTGATAATATCCAAGAATTGCTAGGCTTGGATGTCTAATGAGGAAAGAAGGACTGGGACAAACCCTGAGTGTAATGCCTGACTTTACAGGGAACAGAGGGAAAATCCCTCAGCGGTGGGAAATTCATGCATGGCAGATCTGTGCCTGAAAAACTGTCCGTCTTCAGCTGTCATCCACTTCAATAGAGGCAGGATGGAGAAGGAAATGCTTTCCTTACCTTCCTAGACCATCACTGCTGCAACAGCACTGCAGCAAAGCTGGCTGAGGGTGCAGGGAGAGAGAGAAAGTTGTCTCTGCAGAGAGAGGAGCAGACAGACAA
Source organism: Grantiella picta (assembly GCA_013397955.1). Classification (NCBI taxonomy): domain Eukaryota; kingdom Metazoa; phylum Chordata; class Aves; order Passeriformes; family Meliphagidae; genus Grantiella; species Grantiella picta. The sequence goes on from VZRM01007293.1 coordinate 171,826, forward strand.
ATATCCAGCTTCTCCTCTGTTCTACCCACGGAACTCCAAAGCAATTAAAGGAACCATTTGTAACCAGGAACAGAATCAAACTGCTGGCGCAGCTCCCCGTGAAACATTCCCAGTTCAATCCCAGATGGCATTTCAACAGGAACAGCTGCTCATCAGCAGTGTCAGGGTTAAACACTCCCAGCATGTGTGCAATGGCAGAAATGCCCCGAGAAGAAGCGAGGGAATATTTCCATCTTAAACTCCGATAAGGAGCGAAAATGTGCAACTCGTTCCATATGGTGGCTGGAAGGGCCGAGCCAAGCGGAAAAGCCGCGGAGTCTGCCAATCCCTAAGAACTTGCAAGCCTGATAAATGAGTGCCTCGCTTTGGGAAAGCCAGAGAGACAAAGTCACATTGGAAAGGAGAAAACAGAAGAAAAGTGAGGAGTCTTTAAAAAAAAAAAAAAAACCAAAAACCAAAATAAAGCCAAGTCTTCCCCATTTGTCATGCCGGATGGCAGCAAGAATTTCTGGGAATGTTTTACATGTCAGAGTTAAACACCAAGCTGGGATGTTTGTGGACAAGCCGTTCTAGGCAATGAATAAATAAATCAGGAAAAGAGTCTGTCCTCTCTCCTGCTTTACAAAAATGATCCTGGGCTGACACAGCTGCATTCTTCTGGGATACTCTGTGCAAGCCAGGATGGCAGTGCTCAGAGCTGAGCATTCTGAGATTTCGCCAGCATTGACATGGAAGACAATCCTGTCCTTGGTCATGCAGCAAGGAAGGAAAAGCATCAGGGAAAAACTGATGGATATGGCCAGAGGAGCATTTGGGCATCCATCCTCTAGAAGTGGGATGGAGATTCCTGGAAATGGGATGCAGATTCCCAGCTGCTCCCCAGGGCTGTGGCACCCCCGGCAGCAGGAACGGGGGCTCAGCAGTGGCACCGCCTGGCCCCCGGGGTCAGGGATCAGGGAGAGCCCGGCAGGGCTGGGAGGGAGCAGAGGGTCAGGGCAGATCGGGCATCTCCTGCTCGGGGCCTGAGATTTGACAGGGCTGCATTCCTGGCTGAAGGGATCCGCCTGGGCCGTGGATTTCAGGAGAGGAGGCTGTGCCTTCGGGAAAACCGTTGGGTTGTTGAGCAAGTCAGCTCCTCCAGAATGAACACACTCCCGTATTAAATCAGGAACAGAGGAGGAAATCAACCATACAAACAAAATCCCCTCCCCTGTTTCTTCTCCAAACAGGAATTTTTTAAATCCAGGAACTGCTTTGAAGCTGGGACTGTAGGAGCGCTGAGGTTCCCTTCCATGAGAAACCTTAGCTGGCTCATTTGCCTGAGCAAATTTGCTTTTTTGAGGTTGTCCTGCAGCCTCAGGACTCCAGCAGTGCCACCTGTGCCAGCTCACCGGCTTCTCCCAAGCCAAGAGGGTTTTCTTGGGCTAAAAACAGCAACATAAAGAGCAAACCCTGTAAATTGCTGGGCAAGGTGCTAAATGCTCCATGAATTGGCCACTATAATCTGTCTGGAAAGTTGAAAGCAATCCTGCCTTCTCGGGAGCCTAAAATACTGCTTTTACTAGAATCCCTTCTTTCCCAGCTGTGTGCCACGTTAGTCACTTGCCAGAATGTTTATTCTCTGCTCTGTGTTTCTGCCTTGCAGCTGCTGGCAAAACTGGACGCTCAGAATTCCCCTGGAAAAGGGAAATAAGAATTTCCTGTATTTGGCGAGTGGTTCTAGGGCAGCTGGGTCGCTACTGTGGTGCCTGGGGACATCGAGGTTACACCTGGATTTATAAATCAGGGGGATTTGTTTGCTGGAGAGGAATCAGACAGGAAAGAGGCACGTGAGCACTGGCAAGGAGCAGCACTTTGGCTGTTGTCAGCCTCCCCTGTCACCTCCCGTGGCTTTTCCAGGACTGTCACCTCCCCTTTGTGCTGTTCACTCTGCCAGGCTCATGGTGCTGTGCAATCCCACCCCGCTGTGCCCTCAAGCCTGGCATTTATTATTTGCTGAGGCTTTCTTGGGCCAGCCCGAGACATTGTAGGGAGGTCCTCTCTAGGCCTGGGCTGGCCAAAAATTCAGTGGGTGGAAAATTTTCGGAGATTAAAAAATGTTGAGACTTCTCAGATGATTGTCCCTTTGATTTCCATTTAAAAACAAGAGAAAGCTTTGATTATGACATTTCTGTGTCCTTGCAAAACACCCCCTCACTAAAAGGTCTATGCATGAATTATAGGGCCAGATTTTTCTTTGTGTTTTTTTATTTTTTGCCCTCATTTACAGCTCGGAAAAATTCCTATAAATTTGCTCAGCTTCACATCCCATTTTCCCACAGATTCTCTCTGTGGATGGACAGATTCTGACAAAGACCTCAAAGCTGGATGTATAAACATAAATAATAAACCAAATTTGCTTCTCTTCAGCCCATCTTTATTACACAAGAGAAGATCTGGAGAAGACCCTGAGCTGAGCTCTAGGAAATTAGAGGAAATTCTGGGAAATTCCAGGTGTTTTCCTCTCCAGGTGAACGTTCAGCACTGGGTTTGTGCCATGCCAAGGAGCCAGCAAGAAAATCCGTCTGCAGGGGATGATGTCCATGTTCTCCCTGAATATTAATTATTTTTTTTACTAAAGCCTTGCCAACTTAAGCAATCCAAAAACTCTCCCAAACATTGCAACATTTGTTTATCAAGGGTTCCTACCATAGAAAATTCCTTTCGTGAAAACTCGCTTTTGAAGGACCTTCTTGAGGCTGAAGCTTGGAAAACATCCCAACCCCCTGACCTGAGGTTGTGGCTCAATCTCCCTGATGGAGAAGACACAGCTTTTAAGACAGGTCTGCATCTTGCAGCCCCAAACCACAATCTCTCGGAAAGAGGAAATCTGTTAAAGGTCATGTTTTGGAGACTTTGGAAAGGCTCAGATCAAAGACGCATCTCTCCCAAAATCCTGTCTCCAGTGGTGCCAGCAGCAAAGGTTGAGGGCAAAACCATGGCAAGTCCCTTGTGATGCCTCCTGTGGTCCTTCCAGCTCCTGGATCTTATCCATATCCTTCTGCAAAATTGCCCAGGATGGATCTTTCCATGGTTTTAATTGCTTTTTAAACCCATTCATGCTCTTGGCTTCCACAGCCTCCTCTGACAATGAGTTCTACCACTGAATTAATTTCTGTTTAGAAACAACATCATAAATCAGAGTAGCCTTCAATTATCATAAAAGCCTTCCATTTGGAAGATTTGAGATTTCCAGCATGGATAAAGTTCCTTAATTCCATTCATGTATTTTATCCCCAGCAATGGGAGGGAAATCTCAAAGTGGGGGGAATATGTACGAGTAGTTTATGGCAGCATCTTGGAGATCCTGGTGATTCAGGAAAACTTGGAAATCCTAGTGATTCAGGAAAACTTGGAAATCCTAGTGATTCAGGAAAACTCTTCAGCTGCCTCATGGCCTGGGCCTTGCCAGGCTCTGCTCAGCCTGGAAGAGTTTCCTTGGGAGAATTTTGGGATTATGACTCCTGGCCATGCAGGAAAGTCTGGATGTGCTGGGAAATTAATTCCTGGATCGATCTTTACTGGAAGGGAAGGAGAGCTTGCAACTGCTTGGTTTTCCCATCTGTCAGTGCAATACAACAGAAAATCTGCTCAAAAACTCCATTTGGTATTGAAATGTGTCCTGAAGACATCTCTGAGAGCTCCATCTGATCTTCTTCACCATATTTTTACTTTTTCTTCCCAAGACTGATTTTTGGGAGGGTGAGAGTGGCAAAACCCATGGAATTTTTCCTCATGGATTTTTTCCTCAAGGATTTTTTGTTGCCTTCTGTGATGAACACTTTGTTTTCATGTTTGGATTTCTCTTTGCAAGCCCTGGGTTAATGAAAAACTGGGTATTTTGGGGTTTTTTTGGGGAAGGCCATGTGCACAGGTTGATACAGGGTGAGTCATTCCAGAGGCAAGCCAACGAAAGATATTTTTATGTAGCTGGAAAAAAAAATCCAAGGCAGAAAAATTAGTTCTGAAGGCAAATCAGCATGTTGAAATATTTGGGTTTTTTGCTGATGTTTTTTAGCCTCATGTTGTTCCAGCCTCCCCAAACAGTGCTGTGGGAACCATTTCCCATTTCTTCTATTTCTTTTTTATTTAAAGCTGAGCTGGGCTGTAATTTCACCACTCCAGGAGCTGGGACTTGAGGAAAAGCAAAAAAATTTGCTGTCACAAAGTTCAAGAAAGGCACAGGGTTCTTTTCCAGGGTCTGCCTGGCTCTGAAGGAGCCTTTCCTCATCTTCTTCAAAATTCTATTGAATTTTGCCTTTTTGGGCATCCTTGGGCACCACTTGCCTCACCTGTGAGTACAAATAATCCAACCCAACTCACTTCCCTTTCCCAAGGTGGAAAATCCCCATCTCCAGGGCAATGGAATGAACCAGGGGCAGCTCCACGCCTTTCCAAGGTGATCAACGACCCAGCCATGAGTTGATTTGTGAAAGATCAATAATCCTGCTTGACCACACGTTGATAAAAACACAGGAAATGACACAGCTGGGTGAGGCGGCGATTCTCTTCCTCTCCAAAACTCAGTGCCCTCCTGTTCTCCAGCTCTTTTTGCTGCGTGGAGGGAAGGATTTGATGCCTCCTGCCCTCCACAGGGGGCTCAGCTCCGGGAATTCATCCCTGCCTGCTCCTAAAAGGACTGGCAGCAAAAACAAGCGACAGGAGAGCAGCGTCACGCGACAGCTCCTGCCTGCCTGGGCTTTGGGATTCGGGGATGAACAGTCAGTTTGTGTCTTGGGAAGAGCGGGAGGGAGCAGAGGGACAGCAGTGCCACCTGAGCTGAGCTAAAACTAGGCTTGGTTTAATATCTTTTGGATATAAAATGCAGATAAAAACATCTACATCTGTGCAAAGTCACCCTCTGTGTTGTCATGGCGCTGCAATAATGTTGTGTCTCTCTCCATACTGCCAAAATTGGAATGCTTTGCATTAAATTAATAATTCCAAGGGTTTTTTCTTTTCCTTGCTCAGAGCTCAGGGGTTCCACAGCCATCCCACCTTGGCTTCTTCCCTCTCAGCCTCTCACTGCAGCTCATCCTTGCTCTCACTCCTGGGTGCTGTGAGGATCTTGGCTTCGTGCTCTGCTCCCTGGGAAAGCCCTGCCCGAAGGCCTTTTTGGGTCCCAGCTCCTCACAACCTCGTAGCAAATCCTGGAAAATTTCATCTGTAAAAAAGCCAGGAGGAGTTTTGCCTGAGCAGAGCTGGATTTAACCTGTTGCTGCCTTCACCTGCTGCTCTGGAAAGAAAATCAGGTTGAAACAGAGTCAGGTGCTTGGCAAATATCCAATCCCTGTCCATATTCGAGCTCTAACATCCATGGATTTCTGTCCTTTGGTTGCAGATTTTCATGCCCCTATTAACTGCAGAGCAAATTAACCTTCTTCAGACCATATGCTGCTGCTATAATTTATGCAAATATGTTGTTGGTGACTATAAAAAATCAGAGATAAAACCGTGGTTGGATCGGTGTTATTGCCAAGAGATTAAATGCCGATGTTTAAAAACCTGGCAGCATTTCCAACATGGGACTTTTGTCATCTCATGCTGTATCTACTGGGATTATCCTTTTAAAAATTTGGCAGTGGCCTCAGAAAGCACAGCCTCCAGCTTATATTTTTTTTTTTTTTATTTCTTTTTTATTTTTTTTTTTTTTTTTTTTTTGGCAGCCCTTGAAGAAATCCCTTGGCCATTTCCAACCCTTCTGCTTTCACCCAGCGAAACTCCAACTCTGCGAGCGTCAGATTCCTCCTCTCAGCATCTTTGGGACTCCCATGGATCAGCGACAGGGAATTGAGGTGGGAAGAGGGGTGGCTTGGAAAAGAAACCCTTCAGCTCCAGGAAACATCCAAGGGTTTTGGGGGAATTGTGCCAGGGTGGAGCTCAGCCCAGCATTTTTCAAGTTATTATTCTTTCGTTGGTTATTCGCCGGAGTGTATTGAAAGCCTGATTTTCCATCTGTATCCTCATGGATTTTTTTGCCTTCTGTGAAGAACGCTGTTTTCGTGTTTGGCTTTCACTTTGCAAGCCCTGGGTTAATGATAAACTGGGTATTTTGGGGGGTTTTTTGGGAATGATAGGCCACGTGCACGGGTTGATACAGGGTGTGTCATTCCAGAGGCAAGCCAACAAAAGATATTTTTACGCTGCTGGAAAAAAATGCGAGGCAGAAAAATTTGTTCTGAAGGCAAACCAGCATGTTTGAGATATTGATATTTTTTTCCCTCCAGTTTATTGAAGTTTTAATAAGTAGTCCTATATTTAAAAGCAGAAATCAGTTGCAAAGACACAGATATTTTAAGCACTGCCTAATCCGCCTGTAGTTTAGATGACAATTTAGATAATGACCACCTAAATACAAACAATCAATGTTAATTAGTACAATTAAGCTAATTATAAAAGGTGATTATAAACAAGTCGATTGTTTAGATAACAATTCATTATCTTCATGTCCTCCTATTTCCCAACTCATTGAGCTGAGCAGAGCTCTCTCCTCTGCCAAGTTCACCCTTTCCATGGAGGATGTGCGACTGGGAGAGCTCAGCAATGATTTTAAAACCTGGAGATCGAGGAAAGCTGCAGAAAGGTAATTAAAAACTCGATAAAATTGCACTTTAAAAGAAATGGAAATGCTTATCAGCATTTCAATTTACTCAGCTAAAATTGTAGCTGGGTATTCGATTGCTGCCAGTTTGCCAAAAGCAGGTGGATTTGGGATGTAAAATTCCCCTTGTCCAGGTGAGATCCCAAAGAGGTCACACATCAAGCAGGCATTTGGGTTCCAGGCACATTAAGCTTTTAGGATGTGCAAGGAACAACCCACCCCATCTTCTGCAGCTGGAGGAGACTCCAGAATATTCTCCGGCAGAAAATGGGTGTGGAGTTTTGGGATTCCCCAGGATGGAGTTTGGAGAGAGAAGACAAAACCTCTGCCAACATCTCTAGAAAGATGCAGAGTTCCACATAACCCAGATTTTGTCCAGGTGCTTTCCACGGGAACAAGGAAAACCCATCGGATGGAATCCACACGGATCAGATCCGCAAGGAGCCCTTGGTGGGCAGCAATGAAGGGGCTGCAAAGCCCGCTGATCCCCGATAACACCCGGGGCTTGGCAGCATTGCCGGGGAGCCTTTGTCCCTCCTTTGCACCATCAGCCTGCCTGGGGCTGTAAATTTCTTCCAGCTGGAAACTCCGGGAAAACACTGATAAGCCCTGCCTGTCCCCCCAGCTGGGAATGATGGATTTTCCAGAGGTAACTCAGCGTCCCCAGCTCCCTTCTCCTCCACGGTGGGAGCATATGGAATACATTGTGGTCTGAGGGAAATGCAGCCTAAGAATTCCTCCTTCGCGCTTTTCCAGAGGGGATTCCAGCAGGTGTCCCCACTTGAAGGGGGTTCAGGGATGGCACCCAAAATCTCAGCGGAGCTTTGTATCCAAAGCTTTGCTGCTCCTTGGGTTTGGGTGAGACCTGCAGTGGAAGCTCGAGGAAATATTAAGGAAATATCGAGGAAATATCAAGGAAATATTGCAAGACCTGCAATGGAAGCTCAAGGGAATATCAAGGAAATACTGAGGAAATATCAAGGAAATATCAATGAAATATCAAGGAAATATTGCAAGACCTGCAATGGAAGCTCAAGGGAATATCAAGGAAATACTGAGGAAATATCAAGGAAATATCAATGAAATATCAAGGAAATATTGCAAGACCTGCAATGGAAGCTCAAGGGAATATCAAGGAAATATCAAGGAAATATTCAAGATCTGCCTGGAAAAAAAACTTCTCCTGCAAAGGATCTGATCCAGAGATGTGATAAGCAATTTCCATAATGTGCTGTTTATCCTCTGCTGCCTGAGGAATCAAATCCAATGTTCTTGGTATTCCTCTGAAGGAATTGCCTGGGAGATGCCCATGGATTATTGGAGGATTGCAGTTCTCAAGGTGTCCTTATTTTTCTCTGTGTCTCTTATTTTTCAAGGTGTCCTGAAATTTGTCTTTGAATGTAGTAGGAATTTGGGTTTTATTAGTTGTATTTTCAACCAGAAGCAATAGGTCAAATCCTGCCGTTTTCCAGCACCTAAAAGGACAGTCATTCCCAAATCCACTCTGGTTTTTCACCAGAGGCTACAATTTCCTCTGGGTAAAATGTGGGATTAAACTGAAATCCCAGCACAGGCACATCCATTATGGACAATCAGAGTGGATGGGAACTCAGAACCAAGATAAAAATCTGTGTCTTGACCCACGAGGCTAAATTATCCACTATAATTTATATATTTTTTAGAATTATAAAAGTATATTTTAAAATTTATATATTATCCACTATAATTTAGTGGAAAACCACTGCCTGAGTCCTCTTCCAGGAAAAGATATTGGAAATACAGAGAGATTGGGAAGAAAATTAGGTAATTCAGACCATTTCTCCCACTGGAAGATCTGGGTATTTGGAGTGGCTGTTTCTGAAGTGCTTTCGAATGTGGAAGAGTTTTCCTGGCGAAATTTTCCCCACAGCACCGAATGGCCCTGATTTCCTGCCTTTGGAGCATCCAGGACACTGGAATTATCCAGGCAGGAATGATATTTGGTTTTGTTTTAACCCAGGTGCAAAGGCAGGGCTTAACTCAGGCCAGGCCTGTGCCAGTCAGGCTTTTCTGCCCCCTCAGTCTCTCCCTGCTGATCTGCAGCATTTTTGCTGGTTTTACCCAAATCCAGCCCAGTGGGTTCACCTCTCACTGGGTTTTTCCCCATAACCTTCCTTTTGTTTCTCCCCCATTTTGCCAACAACCTTCTCACCCAATATCCTGAAAAAAAAAAAAGGAACACCAACATCTCTGGGTAAGGAAAGGGAAACAGCTCTGGAAAAAACACCTGGGCAAATCCATGGCTGGTTTTGCCTGGAAAGGACCTTCCTGTGAGTCTGTGTGATCCACGACCCTGTTATGTGTCCCAATAAATTTTGGGAGTGTGTCTGGAGCCCAGCACTGAGGGATTCTCCTCAGATAATTTCACATCGCCAAACCGTTTCTCCAGTTGTCCAGACTCCATCCATGGAAGTCTATGGAAGGTGATGAGCAGCCCAAGAGAGCATTTTCCCGACCAGCTGCTGTTTTTGAGGGGGAAAGAAAGAGCTTTTGAGGTGTCAGTCCCTTCCCATATTCCAAGTGGGACCTTGGATGCTAATTTGGGTAATTGATCCCAAACCAGTATCGCCCCAGGGGAGTCATGACACAGACTGGGAAAAGTTCCTACAAACTGGGTTATGAACAAATCCCTCTCACTTGAGGATTTATGGGAATTTGCTGCTAAACCAAGGGAATTGAAAAGCTGAGGTGGTGTCCAACACCTCCAGACACAGGAGAGGCCGGGGATGTAACAAAAGTGCCACTGGAATATCTGACACCTTGCCGGTGAGCCGTGTTTAATGGGTCAGGCAGCAGAGGTGTCACCAAATCAATAATGGAGCAGTGGAGAACTTTGCAGGGCCATCAGCTGGGTGCCTTGGCTTTATTTTAATTTTAATTTAATTTTTNCTTGTAAGTTTGTCAGGTTTGACCCAAGATTCAAAGGGTGGCTGCCAGAGAATCGAGGCCTTTTAGGACACATCCAGCCTTTGGCAGGATTTGTGCTGAGAAATATCTGGGAGAGCAGAAAATAGGAGCCATGTCCAATCCCCAGGGGGAAGGAGCTGATTTTTGCAGGCAGAACTCCAGGCTCCAACCCCAAGCCCAGCCTGACAATCGAGCCAGACAAATCCAGTGGCTGCTGAATTACAGCACCAGCGAGGAACGTGTGTTCTGTGCTGATCAAAAGTCCCCCAGCCCGGCCTGCTCTGCCTCTGATCTGCAAATCCATCACTGGTTTTTATCACTGCTTCTTGCTTTATCGCGGCGCGGCTGGCTTGGAGCGCTACAACCTGATTATCTGCGAGGAGGCTGCCAAGAGCATGTCAGGGATGGGGAAAGGGGATAATAAAGGAAACAGGGGGAATCAAGTGGTTGGAGGAGGAAATCAGAGGGAATTCCTGGCTGGCGAAGGCTGGGATTTGTGAAAGAGGAGGGGACAGCTCGTGGCTGAATCTCCGCAAGTTGGTGATGGTTAAAGGGAAATTTAACCCATTTAGATTTCCTCCCATGGAAATTTTCCTCCCCCAAGCCTCATTCAAAAAATATTTACAGATGTGCCTGAAATCTAGAGGGGAAATAGTATTTAAGATTGAACATCAAGCCCCTCTCCCCCCCAAAAATACTTTATTTTAGCTTGTGGTTTTGAGATCTTTAATGCTCAGAAAGAAATTGTGTCAGTTTAGTTAGCAGGAGAATGAACAGTGACATTTTATTTTGATATATTAGATAACAAGCAGCAATATTCTCATGTCAAAACCCCTCTTCTATTCAATTTGAAATGAACATAATTTTGTATTCAAGAAAACTCGAGAGTCATTTGGAAAGAAACAGACATTTTTAGCTTGAAGGGGTCTGGAATTAAAAGCTTTGCTTTAAAATAATCTAGCAAAGTGTTGGAGTTTCCTCCCTTGCTGAACTTTGCCAAATTATTTGTGCTTTAAAAATGTGTTTGCTCTGATTGGATTTCTACTTATTTGGCTTCAAAATAGAACTGTGGCCAAAAAAAATTCCTTTAGCTCTAGTCCAGGTCCAAGTATTCAAACTTGTTTGCTACTGGTTTGTAGCTGCACAGGAGCAAAGGGGATCTTCTCCAGTCAGAGAAATGGGGGTTGATGGGAATTCAAGGTTTTGTAACAAAGTCTGGATATTGGTCTTGTGAGAACTCCCATAGGAATGGGATAAAACCAGAATAACCCCAAATCTGGGCAAGAATAGATACTAAAACGGAGCTGTCTTTAAGTAGGTGGAGTTATTCAAAATTTTTCTCTCTCTAGGGTTGTTGAGGTGTATTTTGGCACCCACACCCCTCTCTAGGATGGAAATCCTCTTTGTTGTCTTTTAGTATCTCTGTTTTAGCAACAGGGTTTGCATTTCCTCGCAATCCCAATCCTCTTGACGTCAGGAAGACTCCAGAAGTCTCTGCTTTATGAAAGGCTTTTCCTTGCATTTTAATTTTTTTTTTTAAAAGTTGATCCAGGAGGATCAGAGCTTGGTTTCCTGTGGCTCCATGGCTGGATGAGCAGGTGCCCGATAAAGTGTGAGCTCTGATTCAAATATTTCCTGAATTTGGGGCCTTTGGGAGAGCTCTGCCCCTTGTGCCTTTTCCAGCATCTGCCAGCCTGGCTGAGCTCCTGCTCCCAGGAATTCGGGAATTCCGTGTTCCCCCTCTATCCAGCTGCCTTCAGCCCTCAAACTGAGCCTGCTCCTAATGCTTTTGGGGCTTTTTCTGGCTGAGTTGACTGAGATGGAGCCATGGATTTCCAAAGTTATTCCTGTTCTAGGATTATATCAAGTTGTCCTGAGGTTTTTGGGTGCCTCCTTGGAATTACTTACCTATCTTCTTCTGCATGATTTTCACCTAAAACCAACTATAAAATAATTCCTGATCTCAAATCTAAATGTCAATGCTTCCAAATAATTCTCCAGTGCAGAAGAGGAGACAGTCAGGCCCTTGCTCTCTGCACTCTTTGAAATGAGCCTAAAATCCTTCTCTTCCCATGCATCCCACCCTGAACAGCTCCATCCTCTTTGTTTTTTAGGGAAAGTGGGATTTGAGCCCAGCAAGTGGATGATGGCTACTTTTCCCTCCCCTTTTTGCTGAGTGCAGGAGCTGCTGGCAGCTTTGGCGATGGAGCAGGCAGGGAAGGAGGAAGCAGGGAAGGAGGGAAGAGGCAGGGAAGCAGGGAAGATGCAAAGTAGGCAAGGAAGCAGGGAAGGAGACAGGGAAGCAGGGAATCAAGCAGGGAAGTGGCAGGGAAGCAGGGAGGTGGCAGGGAAGCAGGCAGAGAAGCAGAGGAGACAGGGAAGAGACAGGGAATCAGGGAATCAAGCAGTAAAGCAGGCAGAGAAACAGGGAAGGAGACAGGGAAGGAGATGGGGAAGCAGGAAAGAGACAGGGAAGGAGAGGGAAGCAGGCAGGCATGCCCAAGCGCTGTCAGCAACCAGCAGCATTCCTGTGGGGACAGTGCCACTCAGCATTCCCGAGAGGACAGTGGCACCTGGTGTGTTTTCCAGGACCTGGCTGCTCTCTTGCTCCTGTTGGACGTGGTGTTCCCAGGACAGGGTGGGATTTCCCAGACTCCAGGCACAGCTCAAGGTTAGCGATTCGGGATGCAGCGGTGCCACATCTGTGTGGAGTGACAAGCGTGGGATCGATATTCCTGTGCATTATTGATCCCGGGGCATGGCTGATGCTCGTTCTGCCTTTTCTGCCCAGGGCAGGTGGGCTGGAAAATGCAGGAGGTGTGAGGGAAGAGATGTGGCACCAGGGAAGGGCGAGTTGGCATTGCAGCACGGTGGCACTTTGGGGACTCTCTCCAAAGCAGGAGCTGCCACCTCGGCTGCTCTGCTGGGTTTGTTCAGGAAGGAGAGCAGTCTTCCAACACTTTTACCTTCAATTCAGTTCTTCCATTTATTTTTCCTGTTCGGGGAGGCAGAGGCTGGATTGGTTTTTTATTCACACGCACCGGTTTTGCTGCACTGTCCAGAATTACTGAGTGTAACTCCTTCAGTTTATGGGATAACCGAGAGTGGAAAAATTACGAACACTTTGGCACCTTAACCAGCCTGAAAATCCTAGAGCAGATTTGTCTGTGAGGTCTTTCTTGCATGCATAGGTGAGGATTAACCAGGAGATTCCAACACACAGCCTTGGGAACAGCGATCCCAAGACAAGGGAAATGTGACTCCAAGCCCTTCATGCTGACCGCATCCATGAAGGGAGAGCGGCACCAGGCTGGGAATCATCCCGAGGGGACCAGCAAACCCAGCCTAAGGGATATCCCATCTCTGCAAGTGTCCAAGGCCAGGCTGGACAGGGCTTGGAGCAATGGTGTAGTGATAGGTGTTCTTGAGGTGACCTTTCAGGTCCCTTCCAACCCCAGCCATTCCAGGATTCCATGATGCAGAATCAGGAATTGCAGCCGCATTAGGAAACTCTGCCTCAGGTGTTGCAGTTGGGCTGCCAAGCCCACAAACCCATTAAAATCCTTTCTAGGATTGAGGAGGAGCTCGAGTTTGGATGTGTCACACTCAGGCCGAGATAAATAATAATAATGAGGACAGGGGAGGATTTTTTAGAGGATTTTAGCAGCATAATTAATGCTGATTTATGGTGCAGGGCAGCAGAGAGACACAGGCTGTGATAGAAAGAGTGGGTGAAGTTCCTGAATGAGAGAGGGAAGGGGATGACAGTGGGGAGTGAAAAATGAAATGTGCTTGGCTAAAAAAAGCAAGTGGAGCTGGCTGGAGCCTCGTGTGGAGCAAAGCAGGTGACAGAAATCATGCCAGAGTATCTGCCATTCCCATAGCTGGGATGACTGGAATTAGATGGAATTATTGGTGTCTTTGTTGCTATGAGGCAGAACAGGAGTTCTTCATCCTCTGGAGCCAATTAAACAGCAGTGAGGGAGAAAATGAGTTTAGTCTGGGTAAAAAAGTGACTGAGTTGTGGGACTTCGAGGGTGGCCTTCATAGGATGCGAGTGAAATCACCCAAACTCTGGCTGGACAGCTCATTCCTCAGACCCTGATGTGCTGGGAGGATCCTTCCCATCCACAGGGGGCTGCTGGAATCTCCTCTCTGCTGTCCCAGGGGAGCCACAGCCTTGTCACTGCTGCTGTCACCGTGTCCCCAGCCCTGAGCTCCTGATCCCAGCCTCCTGATCCCAACCTCCTCCTCACAGCCAGGCTGAGCACAAAAACAGCACAGAGAGAGCGCTGGGATTCTCCAGGCTCATCCTGCCCTGGTGTAGCCACAGAGTGCAATATTTACTGCAATTAATTAATTGTGCATTCGAGGCAGCACTGATCAGCACAGTGTGAACCAGAGGTGAGGCAGAGCTGACCTCCTGTTCCCTGAAAAAGGGAATTATTCCTTTGCCATGGGGCCAGGGACAGCTCCTTGGGAGCTGCAGCGCACCTGAAAACAACGTTTTAATTTTTTTAATATATATTTAATGTGAACTTCATCTGGCAGCAACCCCGTTCTGGACACAACAGGTTGGATCTAGGCAGCAGCATCTCCCAAACTCCCTGTGCCGGGAAGGAGGGCAGAGGGAAATCCACAGGGAGGATTTTTCCCTCTCCCAATGCTGCCACCCAACCAGCAGCTGCAGAGGCTTCCTGATGCCCGCTGGGACAGATATTGTGATCAGACAGGTGCTGCTCCTTTCTCCAGGGATAATCTTCCTCTGGCTGCTTCCAACATTTCTCTGACTTCCAGAGGAGTGTCTCTGACTTCCAAAGTCTCACTTGGAAAACTCAATTTAACTCAGATGCTCTGAGCTCAGGGACACAGGCAGGACAAAGCTGGCAGGGAGGAGGTGGCAGCCTGGAAGGACATCAGGTACAAGCAAAACAACAAAGCAGCTGTTGGGATATTGATTGGATTCTTCCAGCCGTGCTGAACATGTCTCTGCTCCCCCTGGGCCATGAGGGCTTGATCCTCCCTCTTCCCTTTCCTGCTGGCACTAGGCAGAAAAAGGAAATGGAAAAAGAATGAGAAGGAACAGGTATTTCAGAGTGTTTTCCCAGAAATAGAGGGGTTTTACTCCCCTGCAAGGCTCACAGCTCCACTGTGCCTCCAAATGCAGGGATTTCCCTCTCTCATGTCTCTTCCTGCCCCCCAGGCAGGTGGCTGAGGGCACGCTGGGCTCTGCATCCCTGCTCCCAGCATCCCTGGATGTGTCCCAGCCCTGCTGGGGAGGTGGCCAGTGGGCCCTGAGCCACACGAGCCGCGCTGGGCTGCTTCCCCCACGCTCGAGTCCAAAAGGACACCGTGACTCACTCCTTTTCCACAGGCAGCGCCGCCAGCTCCCGGAATACTCCGTGTTTTTCTTAGAGTCTTGGCTCCTGGAGCCCTGTCATTACTTGAACTTGCATTTTCTTTAAATAAAGCCAATTTCTGACACTCGCGCTCGCAGAGAATCGCCGGGAAATGTGACCTCCTACGAGCTCAGGAGCCGCAGAGTGAAAAACCCATCTTTATTCCTTCTTTTTTAAAATTTTCTTCTTTCCTGTCACATTTTTTTTACAAACTTCTCTTGCAGATTTGGGCTGTTGGAAGTTGTCTTTGCCTCGAGCCTTGCAATGTTGAAATCATCTGGAGTTTGTGCCTCGGTGGTGCTGATATTTCAAGTACACTTCAAGTATTTGGTTTGACTGTAAAAGTCATGGATAAACCTTGTCTTTTTTGGCTTCAAGATGTCCTGTGCTCTGTGCAGCACTGGACAGAATGAATTTGGCTCTGGATTTTGTGATCCAACAGTTTGGTGGATTTAAGCTGCTGATTTAAGCTTAGAGGAGAAAGAGAACTGGGGGGATTCCTTGGGGGATTCAGTGCATCCCAGCCTTGGGTGGGATGGATGGATGGATGGATGGATGGATGGATGGATGGATGGATGGATGGATGGATGGATGGAGAAAAGCTGCCATTTCCCCTTTATTATGAGGATGTTTGGACATTGTTGTGTATCTTTTTAACTGTGCTGGTCAGCACCAGGGGAGATGGAAAAGCTCATTTTCTGCTGGGATAACCCATGGAAAAATGGTTTGACCTGGGGCTGAGGATCCCACCCAGCAGCAGCAGCATCAGGGAGATGCCACAAAATAATCCCATCCCAGGCGAATCTCCAGCGGGACAGCAGAGCCACAGAGGCACACAGAACCAAGGGAAAAATCAAAGTTTGGTTTTCACAAAGGGAAAACCAAAAGTTGTGTTTTCCTTGTTCTGCTCATGAGCTCTGAAAATCTGTCTCCTGTGCTGGAGCAGCAGGAAAAGGCAGCCAAGTGCACGGACAGGGAATTGCCTGGGAGGCTGATTTTAACAACAAACCCCGGTGATCTCCAGAAGCTGCCTACAAAAAGCAATCCAGAGACATTCCAAAACACATTTTTTCCAGCGTGCATTTTTAGCAACATCCATCAGCGCACTGGCCCAAGCCACACATTCACAGCGAGACCCAGAAAATATGGAAAAGCTGAAATAATCCTTGGAAGCCAGCCAGGGACTGGCCATTCAGCCTGCAGGACCTTTCCTGAGTAACTCAGTACTAATGGAAGCACCAAGAGCCAGCCCGTTGGTTTTCCAGGCCTGGTCTCCCATTCCAAGATGAATGACTTGGATTTTTGGGAGGGAAAGGAGCAGGACTGGTCTGTCTCCTGGCTGGGAGGGTTGGGTTTTGGAGAGCTCAGCCTGCAGGAACAGGCAGCGCTGTGAACTTTCCCACCTTGGGCTTTCTCTCGGCCTGGAGCTCATTTTTATTCCCTATTATTTAAACTTCTGTTACACACTGGGGAGTTGCCTTCATCCCACACCAGGACACGCTCTGCTCCCTCTACTGGGTGCTGTGGAGAAGCCAAAGCCTTAGAGATCCTGGAGACCTGCAGGTCTCTGTCTCTCACCTTCCCCTTCTCTCTCTCTCTGATCACAGATATCTGAAGTTGTTCATCCTTGAGGCTATGGAACAGCGGGAGAGGAGAAATTTCACTGGACGGCCACCAAAATGTCCTCCCTTTAGCACAGGTGTCTTTTCTGCAGCTCTGAGTCCCTACTTTCCAAAATCCAGCTGGCAGTGGGAGCAGAAGGAAGAGGGACTCACCATAGTGACTTCGCTCCTCTGGTTTTAATTAAAGCTGACTTAATTCAGATTTCTCCAGGAAAACCCTCCAGTTTTCCCTATGCCCCAGTAACAACCCTAAGCAGAATCCCCTTTGCTTGAAGGGGATGAAGAAATAGATGTGGGAGGTTGTGTTTCCCAAGCATCTCATGAGAAAGGATGGGAGAGGATGGCTGGGAGCAGAGAGCAAGGGGAGTGGGTTATTCCTATGTCCCAATCCCGGGCAGCTTTTGGTCCTGCAGAGCATCTTGGAATCATTAAGGTTGGAAAAGATTACAAAAATCATCCAGTGCATTAAGAATCTCCAAACTGGCTACTGGCAGCTGCTTTGGGGGACTCTTGCTAAGCCCAGACACCATCTGTGGGTTCATCATCCACCCACCCACAGCACATTTCTGCACCTCCTTTCCTGATGTTAGGAATGACAAAAAGCAGCTTTAATCCAGATATTTCTTCACAGACCTGCGATTGGTGCTGAAGCAGTCAAGCACCTTCCCCTTGGCTCTGTGGTCTGAAGTGTTTTTTAGAAGTATCTGTTTATTACAGCTCAATAAAGTTTTATTTTGCGAAAAACCCGTGACGGATTTCCTCTGCTTGAAACAACAAGCAGGCAGCACCTCCTCCTCCATTCATAAAAATGTGTTAACAATTCCTTTAAAATTCATAGACAAGCCAAGCACGGTTTATTCCTGAAGTTACACAAATTAATACAAAGCAGCACGCGGCCTAAGCCTGGCATAAAGTCAAAGTTTGCTCCAAAGGCCTCCCTCTGCCGTGCAATACCTCTTGGAAACTCCAGCAATCAGCAGACAGTGCTTGGAATTCCCCCCTCCCCAAGGCTTCCCTCTGCTCTCCTGGTGGGAATGGAATGAGCTTTGAGGTGCCAAACCATCCTCTGATTTGTGATTCCCTGAACATTCACATGTCACATGAACATGGACACGATACAAGGAACAACCTTGATTAAATCTGAGGTTGCACAAGACTCTGCCCCTTCAAAGTCTGGTCATGCTCCGAAAGTTGTGTTTGAGTCATCCTGAATTTCGGCTTATCCAAAGTTTTTCTCCTTTCGGTTATGCAGGTGCCCAGAGCTGAGGGTTGTGGCCTTGGGGACAGAGGTGACAGAGTTACCCAGCTTTGGGAGAGGGTGGGTTGGGAAGGAGAACTCCGAGGGAAGACTTTCATCTGAGAAAAGTGCAGGGGAAAGCATCCTACAATTCCCAGGTACTTGTGGGACAGTGAGGAATGGACTTGACGATCTCCAAGGTCTTTTCCAGCCCCGTTAATTCTGTTAATTCCGTGAAATGGCTTTTCCCTGTGGTGTCACACATCTGCCACCACACAAAGCCACCCCAGCAGGTCCCTCTGCTGCCTCCCCCCAGCCTGTCCTGCTGCCCTTGAGAGATGTTTCCCCACGTGGATTTTCCCCCGGGAGGCTCTCACAGCAGCAGCAGGTGCAAGTTGTCATGCTGAGGCACTAATTGGTTTTAATTACCCTGATGAGCTTCACCTGGGGTCTCCACCCTTCCCTCCTCTTCCCAGGGCTCTGGAGCTCTATTGAAGGGCAGCTCTGAGGGTTGGCACTGGGTGTGGGATGTCCCTGCTCTCCTGGATGGACTGGGGCTGTGCTGCAGGTAATTTAGCCCCTCGGGCGTCCCTGGGCCTTCTCCTGTGGGCAGTTTGTCCCCAGCCTCCCTCCTGGGTGACCTTCAGCCCTGTGAGTCACTTGGCTCCTGTCTTGAAGGGACAGAATTGCTCCTTTTCGTGTCCTTGCCTTGTCACCTGCCTGTGCAGAGGTTTCCCCCACCCCAAATCCCTTTCTCTGGAGGTGTTCAGGATGGGCAGCACAGCTTCCTGACAGCAGCTTTCCCTTCACAAGGACTGGGATTCTCCACCTTTAACATCCCAACAGTGATGCTTTTTTGGGTAAAAATGACAGAGTTCGATATTCTGATCAGGGTTTAGTGCTGGATCCTCTGTCAGCTCCAACATTGCTCTGCTGGGCTCCGGTTTGGAGGGAACTGTAGCAATAATTTGCAGTGAGTGTGTCTGTTTCATTGCCTATTCAGCTCTACTTTTCTTTTTTCTTTTTTATTCAAGAGAGTCAATGCTGAAAGGTTCCTTGGAGTAGCAAGCCTGGGCTTTCTCTCCCTCCCTGCCTTGTCAGCACAGCCTCTGCTCTTGACCCTGAACTTGTCATTTGTCAGCAAAGGGAGGGAGAGCTGGGACACATCGATTGTCCCTGCTGAAAGCACCTGGGAGGGGCAGCAAGGGCCGTGTGAGGCCAGGTGGGACTTTGGGAAACATCCCTTGCTCTCCCACCTGTGTCATGTGGAGCAGGCAGCGCTCAGGTGTTGGTTGATGTCATCAATCGATTGTCAGCCTGGATTTCTCTCTCTCAGGGTCACTGGCTCTGGGTTTGGGGGTATTTTTTCCCCCCCAGGAGGGTACTGATGTGCAGCAGGGTCACCTGAGCTGACATGATGGCTGTCCTGCCTGCAGGGAAACTGCTGGGATGCTCCTGGCTCTCTGAATCCCAGCCTTTCCCACAGGGAATGGTGAGATTGGTGACTGACAGCCTCAAATATCCCCCAGCCTTGCTCCTTTTTTCCCCTCTGCTGACCTCTTATCTAAAGTGCTTTCTCCTGCCCTCAGCAGCTGAGTTTCATCACACTGGGGAGGTCCAGCAGCCTATAGCCCCTTGGTGAATCCCTCTGCTTCCAGAATGCATCCAGGTGGCCCCAAAATGTCCCTTTTTGGCTCCAAGCTCTGAGTCCTCTTCCCCAAACCTTGGTATTGAGATGTTATTTTATGCTGTAATTCCACCAGGGCTACCAAGATGGGAGGAGATGATCCTGGGTTTTGCCTGGTGTGAAACACAGCTGGAATTTGGCCCTCAGCTGGAATCAGCTGCAAAGCCAAGGGAAATCCTTGGCATCAGCTTCAAAAGCTTCTGGGCGAGGCAGGAGCTGAGCAGGGCTTGGCTTTGTGTGCTGCAGAGCAGAGCTGCACTGAAAAGGCCGTGGGGGAATATTCAGGTAGTTTCTAGCAAGATAAATTCGGTGAATGTGGGGATGAGGAGGCAGAGATTTCATCAGCTTTGGCGAGGTGAAAATTCAAGGTTTAGCCTGGCTGATCTCAATCTTTGTCCGAGCTGCTGATTCCCCCTGGGATTCCTTGTGAGATCTGCGCAGGGATTTGTACCTTCTGATTCCAGGCTTGCTTTCCCTGGTTCTCCCTCATGGATCCTGCACGGTTCTGGGATGGTTTGACCATCGTGGACTAGGAATTTGGCTGTGCAGGGTGACACAGCCAAGGCCAAAGCTCTGCCTGTGCCACAATGCTCTGCAGCACCCAACGGGCACTTGGGAGCTGAAAAAGCTGAGGTTGGGGAGGTTTTGTTGAGAGCTGCTCCTTCTGCAGGCTCATTCCAGAACCTGTTTGCAATGCCAACACTCAGAAACAGGGAGCTGCATCTGCTGAGGTCATACAGGAGTTGATTTGAGACATTTTCAGAGGCTGGGAAATATTGCAGTGCTAAGTCCCTGCTCCCTGTTTTCCAGAGCTGGGGTGAGTCCAACTCTGCCCTCCAAGGAAAGAAATGGTGCTCCACAAATCTCAGCAAGCTGCAGCTCCCCAGGACAGAGATCCAAGTGCCCTTTCCAGCCCCCGGAGCGATGTGGTGAGGATCAATCCCTGCAGATCCACGGCCACACAGTCAGCGCGGAGGAGACACTTCCCTGCAGATGGTTAAGCTTAAGGAAAATGCAGCTCTATTACAGTCCCTGAATTAAATTCCCAATTGCTTTGGGAACCTATTTGGGAGAGGAAAAAGCAGATCGTGTTTCACCAGACAATGCCTGAGCTGAACAACCGGGGCTGGTTTTATAGAAGGCACAGTTGATTTTTCTCCCAACATTTCTGTATTTTTTTTGGCAAGAAAAGGAGAGAGAAATCCTGATGGATGAATCCTAGCTGGAGAAAGGGAGTGTGGGTGGAGACAGGATGGCAGAAGATGGTTACTTATGATTGGCACTGATAATTCCTGCTGCTGAAGAATTTCCCTGGGAGAAATCCTGGGAATCCAGGGATGAGCAGTGATCTCCAAGGTAAGCACTTCCCATCTGCTGGATTCCAGCTGTACATGTGGTAGCCAAGTTGCTGTTGGGTTTTTTCTGAGGGGTCTGATGTTAACACGGGACCAGGAGAAGAAAACCTGAGATAAAGGTAGTGCTAGAGCTGAAAATTCAGGGAACAGTCAGTGCAGGATGAGCAAGAAAAGAAATCCAGGTGTGAGGATGGCAGGGAGGAAGAATGAATCTTTACCTCAAGAGAAAAAAACGAAAGGTTGTTTTGGTTTTTTTTCCTTTCCTGAATTGGGAAAAAGCCAATATCCCAGGTTGGATGAGGATTGGAGGAACCTGGTCTAGGGGAAGGTGTCCCTGCCCGTGACAGGGAGTGGGGACGAGACAATCCCTAAGGTCCCTTCCAACCAAAACCAATCCATGGAATTCTGCATATTCAATTCCAAAAGGAAAAAAGCCTCTTAGAGTAGTCAACAAATCCCATTTTGGTAGCAAGGCTGATTTGTTTTGAGCTGGATGTAGAAAATGAATGTCAAGGAAAAGTCATTTCCAAGCAAGAAAGCCCATCCTTTGCGTTGGGGAAAATGTCAAAAGGCCACGCTGACATTTACATTTTTTTCCTCCCTCCACTTTGTTCCTGAACAAAAATTTGCCAAAGCCAACAGGGTGTCACTTTGTGATGGAAATCTGTTTTGACACGAATTTTCCAACCAGCTTTCCTCGCTCCACACAGACGTTTCCGCTCTCGATTCCAATCCGGATTTGGCAGGGAGCAGGGTAAGGATGAAGAGGGGCTATTCCTTTCAGGTCCTGTCAGGGATGTATCGCCCTGTCAAAAGCCCCAAGATTGCTGCAAGAATTCTGATTGCAGGCAGATCTCAGCCCGAGGTTGTCTCTCTTTGCCTGCCTGACTGACCTGGGCAGGGATTAAAACCCTCCCTGAATAAGAAATGCTCCCATGGGAGTGGAGTTTGGGCTGGAGAGCTGCTGATCCAGAATCAGGGCTTGTTTCTGGGTTGTTCTGCTGAGTTCCAGGTCTTCCCCATCGATTTTTGGGTTTTTTTTTCTTCTTTATGATGCAGTTCCTGGTTCATTGTTTGAACAAAGACTGATTTGCAAGGGCCTGGAATGATGGGACAAGGGGAAGTGGCTTTAAAATAGCAGATAGTTGGTTTAGATGGGATATTGGGTAGGAATTCCTTCCTGTGAGGGTGAGGAGGCTCTGGAATAGAATTCCCAGCAAAGCTGTGGCTGCCCCTGGATCCCTGGAAGTGTCCAAGGCCAGGCTGGACAGGGCTGGGAGCAGCCTGGGACAGTGGAAGGTGTCCCTGCCCATGGCAGGGCTGGAATGAGATTGACTCTAAGGTTCCTTCCAATTGACACCGTTCTATGATTTTGTGATTTTGAATGAAGACAGGAGTTCAGTTATCTGCTTATTTTTTATATGTATTTAAAGACCAAAAAGTGTATACTCTTGCTGTAATTTATCTGTACAATATCTAAATCCAGTGAATGGGATGGAAGAGGTTTGGAAGTCTCTCTCACTACCTTGTTGGGATCATATCACAAGGAATATCCTCCTGGGAATGGGGATGAGGTCCTAAGCCATGCTGGCTCTATCCTGGAAGGAGGACAGCCCAATTTGTCCTCCAGCTCTGAATACAAGGGGCTTGCCA
>VZRM01007293.1:199103-217150 GCA_013397955.1 Grantiella picta
AAAGCAGAGACATCAATAAATTTGCTACCTTTTTCATTTCTGAAAAGTAGTTAGAAAGAAATCTGGAAACATGAAGGCATGAACACCCAGGAGCTCCCAGGCTCTACTTGCAATTTCTTTTAATTATTATTAATTTCTCTTACTATTATTCAGTAATAGTATATTTAATTACAATTATTTCTCTATAATTAATAGATTAATGTAATAGATTATCATTAATAATAGAAATAGTAATGTCAAACACTCATCTTCCTAAATATACTCTTGCCAAACCCATTTCTTCACAGAATTGGCTTCGGCTGCTGCAAACCCTCACCCCAAACATCTCACCTGAGTTAAACTTGAGCGAATTTGCTAAATTACCTCCTGATTTCCAGTGAAATCTTCTCCCAGGTGCTGACTGGAGGAGCTGCAGACATCAGGAATGCTCAGGCAGCCTGACTGGGGTGAGAGGCTGTGGTTTAATTTGCACTAATGAGTTACAGGGTGATTAACTCGCAGAGTGGGGCATTAACACACTCAGGCTGTGCCACTGCTCCCTCTGCGATTCCAGGGCTCAGCTTTATGGCTTGTCCTTGAGATCAGCACCAAACCAGTCCCAAATGCCCAGGGACACATTCCTGAGGGGCAGGAAAGGCTGGGCTGAGGGAGGGAGAGGCACCTGGGGTTGTGTTGTCATCCCAAAGCCCTGCCGGGCGCACCTGCTGGGAGCTCCTTGGGACATCGTGTGGCTTCTGCTCCTGAATCCTCAGCCCTGCTGGAGTCTCTCTGTCCTAAAGGACACTTTCTCAGGGAGTTCCTCCTGCAGGAACAGCTCCTGTGGAATTGCTCTGGCAGGATGGTTCTTAAGATGAGAATAATGACAGCTTTTTAAAGGCAGAAATAGATTTGGACCCATGCAAGCCCTTGGGAAGCTCTTCCAGCCTTCCCTTAGGCCTTCTGAGATCTTTTTTTTTCTGTGCTTTTAAGGGGAATTATCCAAAGGAGGCCACTCTTCTTTTGATTTGTGGATCAATGTTTAAATATGGCTTGACTGATAATTCAATTAATTGATTCAGTTTGTGGCTGGTTTGAAAATGGGTCTCCCAAAGCTGGGATTTCTCCTCAGCTCTGCCCCAGGACTGATGGCTCTGAACACCCCAAAACATCACCCTACAGCACCCCAATCATGGAATGTCAGGGGCAGCATCCTCCCTCTGAATCTCATTTTCAAGTGGGAAAATGGAGGCACTTAAAAACCAAATTAGCCTTCTTAATCCCACCCAGGTGTTGCAGGCAAAGGTAGAATTTAGCCTTTAAAACAACTCTGATTTCTATCCTCCAGTTTTTAGGATGCTGGAGAAGACACAGGGCCCTAAACAGACTGGAATAACATTAGAAGGAGTTCCTTGTGTGTCAGCTAAACTGCAAGAAATCCAAACTTTTCCAATTTACCGTCCAAAAATTAAACGTCAAGGAGACAAAAAGGCCAAATCAGGGCTTGGATCTTTGAGTGCTGAGCCTACATTTTGCTGCAGCCATCCCGGAGAATCCCTGTCCGTCTCCATCTGCCTGGGAATGACAGAGATGGATGGCGGTGCTGCCGGGAACGTGCTCTCCGGCTGGGGCTGTCCTCCCAGGAGAAAGCTGGAGGCTGTGGGAGCCCCTGATGAAGATGTAAGAGCTGTGTTTGACACGCCAGCTCTTTTGTTGGGGTGCTGGCGGCTCGTGCCACCCGCCTGCCAGCCAGGAGCCACCACAGTCCCACCCAAAAGGGTCACCAGGCCTTGTGGCCTGCAAAAAAAGCTGGGGCAACAGGGAGTCTGCCTAGAGAAGAGGTTCAAGAAGTGGTTTTTGGGGGTAAAAAGATCAGAAAGCAACCAGGAAGTGTAACAGCGGGGAGAAATGTTTGGTGACGGGGAAGGATGAGCGAGGAGCAGACAAATCCCCAAGGGGCAGAGCCGCTGCTCTGAAGGAGTTAATCCCCCGAGCAGAGCACTAAGTGGTCAGCAGCCCCATAAATTACGGCCTGGAAAGACAAACCCCAATCATCATTAGTCACGGCTCATTGGCCTGTTAAGGCTCCTCAGCCGAGTTTATCTCTTCCCTCCTGTCCGGCCGCAGCCATATTTCATGCTCCGAAAACAGCTGACCCCGGGGGTCAGCCCAATGAAAGCCCCATTCAACAGGTCCTCCCAGGGCCGGCCGCGGAAAAAAACGGCCGAGGTCAAAATAACACGGAGCTGCGGGCAGTCCTCGGGCCCCGGCCGGCCGGAGCAGCCGCACACCACACGCTCAAGTGACCAGGACATGTTAATCCGCGCCGGGATCACGCGGGGTCAGCCCGGGGCTGGGAGCAACAGTGGCGTAATTAGGTGAGGGTGACCTCCATAAAACGGTAATGGGCTTCCAGAGGGCGGCACGGAGCGGCCCGCAGTGCTTTGCACCCAGTTCCTGGCTCCTTGGTGGTTGGGAATGGCGGGGAGGGATGGAGGGAGGCCGAATGTTGGCCTGGTTTATGCTGAGGGCCAGAGTTGTGAACATCGCAGCTTCACCACCCAGTGCAATTTTAGTGTGAGGCATTTGAAAAGAAAAGAGTGGGGCGAATGTATTAATTTCCATTAAAAATATCCCCAAGAAAAGATTTCATTGGAAGCTGAAGCATTTCCCAGCTCCTTAGGAGTTGGGAATGGCAGGGAAGGATGGAGAGAGGCCCAAACATTGGCCTTGTTCCTGCTAAGAATTGCGACCATTGCAGCTTCACCACTCAGTGCAATTTTAGTGTGAAGCATTTTAAAAGAAAAGAGTGGGGGGAATGTCTTAATTTCCATTAAAAATATCCCCAAGAAAAGATTTCATTGGAAGCTGAAACATTTCCCAGGTCTTTGGAAGCTGGAATGGTGGGGAAGGATGGAGGGAGACCCAAATGTTGGCCTTGTTGCTGCTAAGAGTCATGAACATCCCAGCTTGGTGTTTCACCACTTGGTGCAATTTTAGTGTGAAGCATTTTAAAAGAAAAGAGTGGGGGGAATGTCTTAATTTCCATTAAAAATACCCTCAAGAAAATATTTTGTTGGAAGCCAAAACATTTCCCAGTTCCTTGGGAGTTGGGAATGGTGGGGAAGGATGGAGAGAGACCCAAATGTTGGCCTTGTTCCTGCTAAGAATTGTGAACATTGCAGCTTCACCACTCAGTGCAATTTTAGTGTGAGGCATTTTAAAAGGACGAAGTGGGGGAAATGTCTTAATTTCCATTGAAAACACCCCCAAGAAAATATTTCATTGGAAGCTGA
The DNA here is from genome assembly GCA_013397955.1 of Grantiella picta. NCBI lineage: Eukaryota > Metazoa > Chordata > Aves > Passeriformes > Meliphagidae > Grantiella > Grantiella picta. The sequence goes on from VZRM01007293.1 coordinate 202,376, forward strand.
AGCATTTTCTACCTCCTTAGGAGTTGGGAATGGTGGGGAGGGATGGAGGAAGACCCAAATGTTGGCCTTGTTCCTGCTAAGAATTGCGAACATGGCAGCTTCACCACTCAGTGCAATTTTAGTGTGATGTATTTTAAAAGAACGGAGCGGGGGAATGTCTTAATTTCCATCAAAAATACCCCCAAGAAAATATTTTGTTGGAAGCTGAAACATTTTCCAGTTCCTTAGGAGTTGGAAATGGCAGGGAAGGATAGAGAGAGGCCCAAACATTGGCCTTGTTGCTGCTAAGAGTCGTGAACATCGCAGCTTCACCACTCAGTGCAATTTTAGTGTGATGTATTTTAAAAGAACGGAGCGGGGGAATGTCTTAATTTCCATCAAAAATACCCCCAAGAAAATATTTTGCTGGAAGCTGAAGAATTTCCAAGCTCCTTAGGAGCTGAGGATGGCTGGGAGGGATGGAGGGAGACCCAAATGTTGGCTCTGCAGCTGCAGTGAGCCAGAGTTGTGAACATCAATGCCCAGTGTTTTGCCAGTCAGTGCAATTTTAGTGTGAGGCATTTTAAAAGAAAGGAATGGGGAAAATGTCTTAATTTCCATTAAAAATACTCCAAGAAAATATGTAGTTGGAAGCCGAAACATTTCCCAGTTCCTTAGAAATAGCCCCAAGAAAATATTTTCCAGAGGTGGTGTGGAAAGGCCCTGCCTGCACACAGCAGCAGGAAAAGAGAGGGATGAAATAAGAGGGCTTGGAAGAATTTCTGTAGGGTGGTTTTTTTTCCCCAATATCCTGTAAATTCATGGATATAGGTTTGGGAATCTACCTTGATTGAATAACTTGGAGTGGGATGAAGGGAGAGGAGCCCCAGACAAGCCACAGCTTCAGCTTCCTATATGATATTATTATAAATGGCTGTACTGGGGACATGCAGTGGCTCAGGGTGAAATCCTGGTTCTTTTTCATTGTGAAGGCATCTATTCAACTGAAAGCTCAAAAAAAAATTATCTTAAAATGAAATGTAATACCATGGAATTAAAATCCTGTGGATTAGCATCAAGTGAGAATATTCACTCTTCACCAATGCAACAGGGCAGGGTTTTAATTGCAGAGAAGAGTTTCTCTGTGGTGGGAAGAATAAGAAAGGTGAGGAAAACAGCTGGATTTTTTTACACTTTGGATCGATTGGTTTTGAGCCAGGATGGTGCTCAGTTCTTGGCTACAAATACCCAACATCATGACATTACAACACAGGCTCGTAAACACTTCAGAAATAATCCTCATGGAAATTGATTGATTGATTGATTGATTGATTGATTGATTGATTGAGACTGAAGGATTTGACTGTGAAACAACAGAGATCAAGTCCAGCTCCTGTTTTACCAATCCCTTGGAAGTCAAACTCCTGTTTTAGCAGCCCTTTGGAAATCAAACTCCCATTTTCCAGCCCTTTGGTTGGCAGTGTAGCATCACCTTTAGGAATTCAAAGCTGTGCCAATATCTGAGGCCAGGAGAGCCTTGTGGAGGCAGCACAGGTGTTTATTTATGTTTATTGAAGGTTTTCCTATCCCCTCACCAGCAGGACCAATTGCCTCTTTATTGCTCTTCATGTGCTTCTCCAGGTATTTAGGCTGTGGAAGAAGACACATTGTCCCCTGGAATATCATCTTCCTGGAGCTGGAGGTTAAATCTGGGGCTGAACCCACTTTGCTATCTATTAAGGAAAGGTTTAAAACCAGCTCCCCAATGACTGTGATCTCTGTCACTGAGCACCATAAATCAGGAGGTGCTGGCTCAGGGCTTTTCCTTTTTTTTCTTTCCAGGGAAGAAGAGGGAGGAGTGAGGATCAGGGATAATTCTGCTGAGATAATTCCTGCCCAAAGCAGCTTGTGGGGATCACATTTTAACCCAGCTATTTGTCTGCCTCTTCATTGCAGCGTGTCAGGGGATGTTTGAACACAAAGCCATGGAGATGATGTGATTTGGGACATCCAATCTTCCTGCTCCCTCCCTAATTACAAGGAGGATAACGATGGGAGGATGCCAGAGGCAGGTGTGGAGCATCCCAGCCCTGGATCTCTGCCACAGCTGCAGGCGAGCTCAAAGGGGGAAAAGGGAGCTGAAAAAGGGAGGATGATGAGGGCTGTGTTTCCTCCTCTTCCTGGGCTGGAGATGGGGCAGCTCCTGGCTCTGAGGCAGGGATTTGCAGGATTTGGGGAAGGAGAGCTCTGAAATGGAGACTCTCTCTCCCCCCTTTATCCATCCAGGGTCCCCCAGCTCTGAACTCCTCTGCTGTGTAACTTGGATGACTGAACTGGGCAGTGTCATCCCCTTCCCTGTGTGGATCCGCCAGGAAAACTTCAATCAACCAAAAAAAAAAATCTGTTCTAGATAAAAATCGTGGGGCTTTCCACAGGATTTTTTTCCCCTTCAGTTGGAGACGAAAATCTTTCATGCAGCAACTCATTTGGGGAGAGTTTGCTGCAGAGCCTGATCCCACCTGGAGCTGCAGCCTCTATTCCCAATGGAGGAGAGCTTTTCTCCCATCCTGGATGCTGGGATGGCACCAAGCCTTGGATTTGGGGTGTCACCCATGGATGCCATCCCCATCCTGGAGCTGCTGGAGCAGGCCTGGCCCTCCCAGCCTGCAGCGGGTTTTTGTGGGAGCCCAGGAATGATATCCCAAAGCCTGGCTGAGCACTCCAGAGCTCTCTCCCCGCTGGCCACTGGCTCCTTCTGAGGACAAGGTGTGACCTGACATGGGATTGATTTTTTCCTGGACAAGGGAAGTGAAAACAGATGGAAAAGGAAGAGCTTGGAGCTGGCAGCAGGTAAGGCTTGGAATTCACATCCCTGTGCACACAAACTGGGGGAAAAACAGCCCTGGAAGTGAGGCAGAAGCTGGGACAGTGTGGAACACTCTGGCTCTTTATTCCCTGGTATATAATGAAGCCATTAGTTAAATTCAATTAATTACCTTCTCCTGGTGGTGATTCCCGTGCTGTTCCAAGCCAGGGATGATCTTCCCTCCTCTCTCCATATCAAATATCCCTCCCTCCCTTTTTCCTGGGCAAAAGCAAAGATTATCCCATTTTCCCTGCCTTTCCCTTAAGCCATCTTGCCGTTGCCAGATTATCTGTGGAATTAAAGCTCCTTGGAAACGCCTGGATCAGCAAGGCACGGTGACAGCACAGTGGTGGGAGCAGGCAGAGCAGGGAAGGGATGCAGGAGAAAAGCCTGAGCAGGACAGGCACAGTGCTGGTGGAAAATTTACAGCCTCAGGCTGAGGCTCTGGGCCTCCTTTTTGTTACATCTGACACCGAGCAAGCAAGGTTGAGTTACCCCCGTGTTTACAGGTGGGCTTTTCCAGCTCCAAAGAGCACAGGGTTGGGAAGAGGAGCCCTGGAGATGCTGGTTCTGGCCATCAGCAAATGCAGGAATAAAGAACAGGCGATATTTCATAAGCTTAGGAGGGACTTTAGCTGCCCAGCAGAGCCTGGGAGAAGGAGCACAGCCAGCATTTCCCCAGGACTGGGGGAATTAGAGGGATCCCCACTTTTTCTCCTGTCCCCAGGTAATTTTTAAACTGTTGGCTGGCTCCTCCATCATCCTGCCTTTACCAGCTTTGCCAGCATGGAATCATGGAATATCTCGAGTGGGAAGGGACCCACAAGGATCTCTGAAATCCAACTCCTGGCCCTGCACAGGACACCCCAACAATCCCACGCAATAATCCCACCCTGTCCCTGAAGCTGTCCTGACACTTCTTAGTCTTGTGACCATTCCCTGGGGAGCCAGGACAGGGAGATTTCAACAGCTGGATTCCAGAATCACTCTGGAATTTGGAAAGAGGATTCATCTGGGCTCAGGACTTTGTGTAGGGATGTACAAAGGAAGATGCAGAAGAGGGGGGACATCCCCTAGAGCTGTGTGCAGGTGGATTTCCCTCCTCCCGTGGCCCTCTGGAGGGTGAAATGGGGATGTTGGAAGCTGGCAGGACAAACTGCCAGGGATTGACTGGAGATCTCCAGAGGTCACTCCCAGCCTAGTGCTGCTCCAGACCCTGGAATTAAATGGCCTGGGAGGTGCAGCTGCCTGGAGTCACCAAGGCTGGTGTTGGGATGTTTCCTTTTGCTCCAATGATTTCACACCTGGCACTTCACCCCTGCCCTCTCTCCTGCTCTGCCCCCAACTCATCCACTCTTCTTCCAAAGCAGAACTGCAAGTTTTGTTGCTCCCAGGATGCCTTCCCACCCCTCATCCTCTCTCTTAGGAAAAGCCTTCCTGGGCTGTCATTCACTGTCCTGTTTCGGTTCCACTATTCCCTTTCTGAGCACGTTTAAATGGGATTTTAGGAAATATTTATTCCTTAAAAAGATGGTCAAGCATTGGCCACGGCTGTCCAGGGCAGCGGTGGAGTCACCAGGGATTGAAAGGGGAGGGAGGGATTTAAAAGCCATGTGGATGTGGCACTTGGGGACAAGGGTTAGTGGTGGCCTCGGGGGATGGTTGGATGGGATGATCTCAGAGGGTTTTAGGGTCACAAAAATCCTGAGATTCTGTGGGCTGTATGGAATTTCCTCAGACCCTTCAAAATCCAGATGAAGTTCACAATCTTCGTCTGAGGCTGGGAGATGTCCAGGGAGCCTCCAAGCCCAGTGAGAACTGCCTGGAGCATCCATTCCCAACCTTCCCAAAGGTGGGAGCTGCACAGCCCCACCATAATGCCCACCCAGCCCAGCCACCCTCCCTGCCAGCAGCTTCTCCTGCTGTTTCTGCCGATGAAATCCTGTGATCTAAACGTGCTCACAGCCCCAGATGCCAATGTAGGAACAGGACATCCCCTCACCCTTCTGCTCCCTCCCCACGTCCTGCATTTAATCCCCAGCTCTCAGCTTGGAGTGGCAATATTTTTTTGGGCTCTGAGCCATCTCCTCTGCCCTCTCCACCTCGTGGAGGTGGCAGCTGGTTTAGCAGAGCTGCTGGGGCCCTTTCCTGCCCTGCAGCCCCTAATTGGTCAAGTTTAACATGGCTCCTCCACTTGCAATTTGTCAGGGCTTTATCTGAACATCTGCATCCCGGCCTCTTATTAAGCCCTTAGAAAAATAGAAGTGTCTGATGCCTGAATAGCTTTAAATTTGGAAGCAGAGTGGGAGTGGATGGGAGAAAACACATTGCCCTTGATGTAATCATCAGAGGAGGACAGTTCTGAACAATGACCAGATCGTCCTCGCCCCGACGATGACAGCAATTTCTGACTTATCACCCCCCAGCACTATATTAAGGCACTGAGATTACAGTGTTATTCATTAGCACCACATCTGCTGGAAATCAGCGTGGGGAAGGCTGCTGAGGGTGCTAAAAAGCTTCAGGATGGCACAGAGAGAACTCTCCCCCCAAAAGGGAGGGTCCTGTCCTGCCCCTGCTGGGGGTTTCCCAGTGCTGATGAGCCATAAAGATGTGGGGCAGCCACTGGGGTTGGGTTGGGGGGGACATGGGACCCCAGGTGTGCCCAGCCATGGGGTTTTGGCTGAGGATCTTCCCTTTTTCCTGCCTATTCCAAGAGGTCTCTTCCCTTCCTGGCACAGCTCTTTGCATGGCTCATTGGGTTTAACTCATGGCACTATTGCACCGTGGGATGAAGATCCTATTTCCTGCATTTTGAAGTGCTCAGATATTCTCAGGCTCACCAAAAAGAGTGATTTATTTCAATCTGATAAAGGAACTTTCTGCCATTCATCATGCCCTGTGCTGGCTGCCCACAAAGCCCTCAGCTTTCTCATTTTCACCTGACAGGTGAACTAAACTTGTGGATAACTTCAGGAGTGACTTCCTGATTTTGTTCTCTGCCTGGCCTGGTGAGTAGCCAAGCTCCATGGCCCTGCCTGGGGGAAAACCTCCCTGCAGTGTATTTGCTGAATCTGATGTTTAGCAGTTGCAGCAACATTTAAACAATTCTTCAAGACCATTCCTTAACTTTTCCAAGCAATTTCAGTCACCCAGAGAACAAGGGATGAGGAACATTAAGGCTCCAAGGGTATTTCATGGTCTTGGGGCTAAAAATGCAGAACTGTGAGGATCTGGACCTGCAGCGGTGATGGATTTTCTTCCATCTGAAGTACAAAGGTGATTTCTGAGCCTCCCCAGCCACCACCATCAGCAGCAGCCCACGCTTTGATTTCCCAAGGATGCTGCGGAGGACGAGGAGCTCAGCTGGCAGGCACCATGCTGATGTGTGGCTCTGCCTGAACAAGAAATCCAGTGCAGCCTTCCTGGAGCTGCCCTGCTCCCCCTCAGGAGCTGATCTGCAGAACCTCAGCTCGAGGAGCTTTCAAAGGACCGTTTCAGCAGCTGGTGTGAACCATCCATCAGGGCTCCTGTCTTCGCTCTAACCCGCTCCATTCTGGGCTGCCTTAATTCAGTTATGATGAAATTTCGAGCAACTGCTCCTGACAAATGAGACTTCCTCTAGTGGGTTGCTTCTTTAAACTGTTAACACATGCTTAAATATTGTCAGAGCTCAGAAGGAGAACGTTGGAGTTCCCGAAGATCCTTCATTATCAAAGGCAGCTGCTGGCGTGCAGTGGATCCCTGCTGCCCAACTGTGCATCCGTGGGAGAGTTATCCTTAAATTATAGGAATGAAGGCTATGGCTCTGGAAAAGGGGCTGGAGGTTGTAATGGTGGGGGGGAAATTGTTTACAGGCAGAAGAGGAAAGTGGTGGAAGTGCAGAGTGGGCAATGCTGACGTCCAGAACATGAAGAGAATCTAAAAAGCAAAGATGGAGAGGGAATTTTTACAAGAGTCTGGAGTGACAGGACATAGAGAATGGCTTCCCACTGCCAGAGGGCGGGGAAAGATGGGATATTGGGAAGGAATTGTTCCCTGTGAAGGTGCCGAGGCCCTGGCACAGGGTGCCCAGAGAAGCTGTGGCTGCCCCTGGATCCCTGCAAGTGTCCAAGGCCAGGCTGGGAACTTGGAGCAATCTGTGATAGTGGAAGGTGTCCCTGCCCATGGCAGGAGGATGAAATGGGATGATCTTTAAGATCCCTCCCATCCCCAACCATTCTGAGATTCTTTGATTTCACACTTCTCCCCATTCCATATGGGGTCTCTGAATCTCAAAACATCAGAAGCTCCAGATCTCAAGGAGCTTCAGTTTCCAAGGAAAGGTCCTGCAAGGAGAACAAAGCTTTGCTACAGGTGCTCTTCCAGCTCAGCCTGTCCTGCCAAGAAAGAGCCCCCAGGAGATTCCCATCCGCTCCTCCCAACCTTCCCCACACCAGTTCCCCCCGGTGCTGCTGTGACAAGTCCCTCCGGAGGGCACCAGGAGCTCTGGTGGCAAATACTCATTAATTGATTCACCAACACCGAGGAAGAATCCAGTCCAATTAGAGCTAAATAATTGATGCCATCGAGCGCCGAGATTGGGGCGTTATTGATCAAGGGCACGAGACAGGGTGACAGCTGTTCCTGGTGTCAGCGTCACCGAACCTGAACTGAGACAATGATCCTGCAGCAGCCCCTGGGACGGGCAGGGGACACCAGCCCGAGATCAGCCATCTGAAGGCTCCACACAGCGCAGAGGAAACCACTTGAATCCTTGAATCCTTGAATCGTTGGGGTCTGGCCACAGCGAGGGCCTGGAAACCCATAGCGCTCCCAAAGTTTTCAAAGGATGCCTGAGGGATCAACAGGGGGCAATTTTATCCCTGGGAGCTCAACCACAGTTTTCAAACTGCCATTGGTCATCCCACTAAACCCAGACCCTGCAGAGAAATGAAGTGTCCCCTCCAGAAGCATCAAGGAGGAATTTGGTTGGACAAGTAGGACAGGATGAGGAATAATTCTGCCATGGCTTTTTGGTTTGGTGGCTCCAGAGAGCATGGAAAGGAGCAAGAGGGAAAATCCTAATGAGAATGGAGTCTTAAAGGTGCCTTACCATGGGAGGAAGAGAAGGAAGAGGTTGGGGGTTGGGGTGTGGGAGTAGAGATTCCTTTCCTGGGGATTGTTCCCCTGTGTCTATTTATATGGAGGGACATTTCAGGGATCAGGTGTGACGTGTGGGCAAGGAGTTTTCTGATTCTGCCCACCCATCCTTCTCAGCATTTCAGTGGCCGAGGAATTGCTGAAAACTGGTGAAGCAGATGAAGATTTACCCCCAGCTTTGGTGGGATTTGGATTAGGCCCAATGGGACAGGGTCCTTCCAGAGCTCAGGGAGAAGAGGGGGAAGCTGTAAGTGGTCCAGAGAAGCGAGGATTGCTCACTGATCTCCCCCTGGAACAAACACATGGTCATTTCAGGCCAAGGCAATCTGTTATTTCTACTCCAGGACATTTAGTTGGGTCAGGGTAGGGAAATTTGATTTACTAGCCAAGGTCCCAGCAGGCTGGGAAAAGTGTAACTAGCACAGCTGATTGTGTGTGGGTGCTGAGCAGTGCTTGGTGACTGTGTTTATTACCCTTGGCCACGCAGGGAGTTTTCTCTCTGCCCCCTCCCTGCAATTCTCAGGCTTGCCCTGAGTGCTGCCAGGACCTGTGAAACCACAGGGAGGGGAGGCAAAGGCAACCCAGCTCCTCACGGAGCTCCCAAGAGCCTGCAGAGAGGAAACACCTAAAGCTCTGTCCTCTCTCCAGGGATTCATTTCACACCTCATCTACCCAGGGTGGGAGTTGTTCACTGCATCCCAGAATGGGTTGGGTTGGGAGAGATCTTCAAAATCATCCATCCCACCCCCTGCCATGGTCAGGGACACCTTCCACTATCCCAGGCTGCTCCAAGCCCTGTCCAACATGGCCTTGGACACTTCCAGGGATCCAGGGGCAGCCACAGCTTCTCTGGGCACCCTGTGCCAGGGCCTGCCCACCCTGCCAGGAATTTCTTCCCAATATCCCAACTAAACCTTTTCTCTGTGAAACCATTTTTCTAAACCTTTTCTCTCAGTGTGAAGCCATTCCCTCTTGCCCTGACACTCCAGTTGCTGATGAGCTGCCCCTCCCTGGCTTCCTTGCAGCCCCTTCAGCTCTCGGAAGGCTCATCTGAGGTCTCCACTCTCCATTCTCTTCTCCAGCCCGCAATGTCCCAGTCTGTCATCATCCTCAGACCCTTCTCTCCAACAGAAGCAGGATAGTGATTTCCCCCAAGCAGGGCTGAGTTCCAGCTGTGATGATCCAGCAAGGAGGAGGGCAAAGAGAATGAGCATGATGAAGATGCATTTCATTGGCAGGAGGATAAATTCTGATTTCTGGGGTTGGATGGAAATCGAGCCAGTGGGTCAGAGCCTGTCATCCAGGCACTGATCTCTTCTCTCTGGTGACAGGGACAGGACACAAAGGAGTGGCTGGAGATGTGCCAGGGAGATTGAGGTTGGATATCAGGGAAAGGTTCTTCCCCCAGAGGGTGCTGGCACTGCCCAGGCTCCCCAGGGAATGGGCACAGCCTGAGGCTGCCAGAGCTGCAGCAGTGTTTGGACAGCACTGCCAGGGATGCCCAGGGTGGCATTGCTGGGGTGCTGGGCAGGGTTGGACTTCACGATCTTTGTGAGCCCTTCCAGCTCAGGATAGTCCATAATTCTGTGCTCCAAATGGAGCTTCCCATCCCTGCATTTCCAGCTCTGGGCCAGAGCCCTTCATCGTTGGCTTCCCAAACCCCAGAGCTGCCTTACAAGTTACCCTCAGCGTTATTAACTCGACTCTGCCACCCCCTGCTCTCAATCACCACCACTGCAGGGCTCTGGCCGTGGCTGTGTCAGCACCGGGGAGTTCAGGGCTCCTGCCTAACCTGACACTGCTGAACTCTGCCACCTCTACCCATTGGAATTGGCCTGGATTTTGTTTTGTTGGGGTTTTTTTATTTTGGTTGGTTGGTTTGGGGTTCTTTTGTGTGTGTTTTTTGTTTCATTTTGGGGTTTTTTTGTTTTAGGTTTTTTCCAGGCTGGAAAAAGGTCATTCTGCTGTTCTGGCACCATCATTATAACAACACCCGAGAGTCCTACTGGGTTCAACCCACCTCCATGAGCACCTCCAGTACCATGCAAGCTCCTGCTCCTCAGAAGGAGTTTTCCTTTGTATTTATTCCCCAAACTGCCCTGAGGCAAGGCTGCTCCTCGTGCCTTCCGCCAGCACAGCAGCCCCATCCGCAGCAATCCAAGGGGAAAGAGGTGCTGGAATTCAAATAAAATCCCTTCTCCCGTTATCCATCGCAGCCCAGCGGCTGCGTGCGAGCTCCGGGTGCTGAACCCAGGCACAAAGGCACTCCCTGCCCTGCAGCTGCTGCATTAACTCACATTCAGGGCGCTCTGCAAGGGATAAAAGCAGAGGGAAATCATCTCCCGGCCTGACCTCGGGCTCGCAGCACCCCGTGGACTTGCTCCCTTTTCTCCCGCACGCTTCCAGGAGCTTTCTCCGAGAAAATCCAGCATCTTCAGCAGGAGCAGGTGCTGTGCAAAGGCGGCAGCTGAGCCCACGAAGGGAAAATTCCCTCGCAGGCTGATGGGAAGCGCGTCCTGCTGAGAGGGAAGAGTCCTGGGGGAGGTTTGCTCCCACCAAGGTGGTGCTGGCTGCAGGGATTTGCATATTTGGTGACTTCATGCACATCCACTCACCCACTTCCTTCCCCAGCCTCGCAGGGATCGCTCGTTAGTTGTATTCGCAGCTAATTAAAACCTCTCCTGATTAGGGAAAGAGGGCTGAGGCCGCAAGCAGCCCCGGCGGAGGATGCCCCAGCCCAGAGGATGACCCCAGGCCACTCTGCAGACCCCACGCTGCAGTCGGGACATTATTTACCCTGATATTGCAGCGTTCTCTTAAAATATATTGAAGGAGAGATTGGGAAAATGAAGTGTATAAGATTTATCCTGCACTAGAGGATTTCAGCATCCAAGAAAGCCAGCGAGTCCAGTCCCTCAGCCTTAATAGAAACCTCCTGCTTTATTAATGTTGCCTGATTTTTTTTCCCTTGTCCACAAGTCCTGGGCAGAAAGTCAAAGCTGTATTTGAGGAGCTTTCCTGGAGGTTTTCATTAATAACAGGGCCAGGGAATCCACTGCAAATGTAAAAATAATCGATTTGAGAGCCCTAAAAGGATGGAGATTTACTCACTGTGGAAATATTAGGGAGAAAGTGGGAGTGGGAGGTTCCCAGGGCTCGGCATTGCCTGGCTGCGAGTTCTGGAAGCTGCTGGGAACGGGAGAGGAGGGAATGTTGCCTCCGAGCGGCTCTGGAAAGCAGCTGCGGCTGCTCTGCTCAGCGCCGAGCTCCCAGAGCTGTGGCTATTCCCGAGAAACGGAGAATTTCCTTCTCAGGGTGATGGGAAAAGGTGCATGGAGAGCTTTTATCAGCCAAGGTGTTCACCCCGCAGAGCTGGAGGTGCAGGTGGTGCTGATGGGCAGGAGGGACACACGGGAAGGGGGCAGGAGAGAGGGATTGCTGCTCCCTGCCGTGCCCGGTTCTTGTGGGAATGCTGGAACCACGTCCCCTCCTCCCAAGGGATTGCTCCTGCACCCCACACTGATCGCCTGGCCACGCTGTCACCGCTGCTGGTGTCACCTCTGCTGACAAACCTCATTCTGCAGAGCCAACACGGGGAACCTGACAGCCATCAGCATTCCCAAGCCTGAATCCTGACACATTCGGGTCCCAGCTTCAGCTGAGCCTGGGCACAGGAAAAATCCCCTTTGCCTCCAGGACAAGCGGCTCGAAGGGTTTGCCCTCCTCACCCGACCCCAAATTAGAGGAAGCAGGGTCGGGATGGCTTGGTTTTATGGTGGAAAATGGGTTTAAAATGGGTGCAGGTTACTCTGGAAGGAGGAGCACAGCCTTTAACTGTGTGCCATCCTCCGGGCAGATGTGAAAACCCTTGGTCAGAGCTTCCAGCTGAGACCTCTGGATTCCAGAAACCTGGGAGATAGAGGGAGAAGAGAACTTTCCTCCCATCCAGGCAAAGGCGGCAGTGAAGCCTATGGATGCAGATGGAGCTGACGGCAGGCTCGGGTGCCAAACCAGCCCTGTGGGAATTCTGAGGAGCCCCTGCTAAGCCCTGCTGCCCCGGGAGGCAGCATCCAGCCTGCCCCGGAGCACTTCAGCCCCTCCCTCGGCTCTTTCCAGCAGCTCCGCAGCCCCCCAGCCCCGCCGGCTGCGCTGGTGGCCCGGGGGGCTGCAGGCATTTTCCCAGCGCTCTAATCTAACAGCACCAGTGGGAATGTTTACAGCACGCTGCCACTTGAGGGCTTATCAGCCTCGCTGCCTATCTCCCACCGCCCCAGCCTGATAAAGGGAGGGGCTGCTGGCACCCGGGGGAAGAGCTCGGAGCTGCCTGGGGGCAGGCCGAGCACACCCGGCAGGGCTGGGGGACTTCTGTGTCGCCGAGGATGTGGTGGAGAGAAGGAGCAGAGCAGATCGTGTCCCAAAGGATCCTTGGGAGCAGCACCTTGGGGCAAAGGGAACAGCCAGTGGAGGGCTGATGGGGTGTGGGGCCAAGGAAATGCATCCCTGGGAAAATGATAGGATCGTTTAGGTGGGAGCATCGTTGTCCCAGCACTGCCAAGGCCACCACTGAGCCATGTCCCCAAGTGCCACGTTCCCACGGCTTTTAAATCCCTCCAGGGATGGGGACTCCACCACCACTGCACGACCTTGACAACTCTTTGGTGAGGAAATTCTCCCAATTATCCAATCTAAACCTCCCCTGGTGCAACTTGAGGCTGTTTCTTCTTGTCTCATCACTTGGGGAAGAGTCGGACCCCACCACAGAGGGAACCGACTGCTGACACCTGCCTGCCTTAGGAACAGCTTTTCCCTAAATTAGCTTAATCAGCTAATGGGGATAAAATGCAGCTCACCTGGGGTTGTACTCTCTGCTGTGTGTCAGGGCTGAGCTGCAGCAGCCTGGCAGTTCCCGCGGGAATCATAAAGGTATGTCCTGCTTCTCCACCTGCAGCGCTTAAACCGAGCGGAGAAGTTAAAAAAATATTTATATTTGTAATCTTTGGGACAGACAGGTGTCCAGACGAGTCCTTGCGGCCAGCGAGCATCACCTGCGCATCCCGGGCGGCTCCGGGCGTGGGACACTCCACGATTGCCCTCTAGTGGCCCCCGGCCCGGGCCAGGGGCTCTCCCGGCCCCGGGGGCTGCGGGGTTCCTCTCCCGACCCACCCTGTCCGCCCAACCGGGATCCCCACCCGGCTCAGCGCAGCCTCGCCCGGCGCGGCAGCACCCGGTCCGTGTCCCCTGAGTGTCCCCTGGGCAGTGCCAGGCTCACAGCACCCGGTCCGTGTCCCCTGAGTGTCCCCTGGGCAGTGCCAGGCTCACAGCACCCGGTCCGTGTCCCCTGCTGTTCCAGGAGCAGCTGCTTTTGATATGGGGAGTTTTGCCAGGATTTGGTGTGCAGCACACCGGGCTGTGGTGCCTCTACCCCACCTTCTGGGGTGTTTCCCAGCCTGGGAGGTTCCCGAAAGCAGGTAATCTCAGACTTGAGGTTTTGGAGGGTGGTTGGAACAGCGAATTAATTTTGGAATACTCCCTAGCTTTATTTTAAATGTATTTTTGTGGAATAACCCAGTCATTTAGGCTGGGAAAAGCCTTTAGTGTTGTTGAGCCCAACCATTCCCCCAGCACTGCCAAGGTCACCACAAAATTCTTCATGTCACCACAACCCTCCAGGAATGGTGACAATCCTGTGCCAGGGCTTGATAATCCTCCTGGTAAAGAAATTTCCCCCAATATCCAACCTGAACCTCCCCTGGCACAGTCTGAGGATGTTCCCTCTCCTCCTGATGGTTGTTAGCTGGGAGAAGGGAGGGATATTTTGATCCATTTAGGATAAGGAAGCTGCTGCTGCTCCTGCCAGCACGGCCAAGAGGGCTCTCCAGTTCCCACTGGGATCCAACAGAGTCTCCCAGCACAAGAACAGTCTCCCAGTACGAGAAAATAAGAGGTAAACTCAGGGAAGGAGAGAAATTTGCAAAGGGAATAAACTTTGTGGGATTGCTGGAGGGAGAGAGAGGCTGGGGAATCACCACGGATTTTCAAGAGTGCTGGAAGAACCATGCACGGCACGTTTTGCCCATATTCACCCTTCCCCTTTATCGTAATACATAAGGACCTTCTGGAGAGCAAAAATATCCAGCTCTTCCCAGAGTTGTGTTCCCGAAGTGTTGTTCTGAAGGAATCCATCCTCTGGTGGGGCTGGATGTTGCTATTCTGGTCCCTGCAGTAACAGGAACTGTTTGCGTGACTTGTCAGGAACTTCTTCACCCCAGCCATGAGATCATTTATAAATAAATCCAGTCCTGGTAGCGCTGGAAACGTGAGGGATAAAGGAAGGTTTCCCTCCTTGGTGTGATGTCCCAAGGGGCTGCAGGAGAGGGTGAGATGTGGTGTCATCCCATCTTCTGGAGAGGGTTGAGATCCCAAGCTCTGCTTTATGTAGGACAGGGATTGTGATCCCTGTGTGTCCCACTGCCTGACACGGGAAAGGGGGGTAGGTAAGACTTGCAAGTGTGTGGAATTTTTTAATAGGAAGGTGTCACTGAGGGAAAAAACTATAGATACACCTTTTTTCCCCCAAAAATAAGGGCAGAGAAGATATGGGATCACATCACCAGTGCATGCAAAGCACAGCCCAGACCATGACACCGAGCACGAACTGCAGCCACAGGTGCCAGGTAAGGGGGAGATGAAATGGGGGATGTGGGTTGCACAGAAAAACACGAGGGAAGGGGGAAAAAAAGAGAAGGAGAGAATGTGAAAGTGATTCAGAAAGTCAGAACACCACGGGG